>CAMKVN010001185.1:0-20201 GCA_946474995.1 Funneliformis geosporum | reverse complement strand
ATTTTTTTTTTATTTTTATTTAATCTAATAAAATTTGATTAATATCTTTGTCAAAATTATAAATTATATATATTTATATATTTAATAATTATTGTGACATGTGTAGCAAATTAATTTTATATTAATAAATTAATTGTAGACTTGCGGAAGTTGCGGAATTTTTTTTTTAAAATTCATAATAGTTGCAACCTAAAATCTGAAACTTAATCCGCAACTTATAAGTTACGGAGCTATCTTTAGGTATGACTTAAAGTAAAATAATGCTATTTATCAAGCTGGCCAGCGCAGAAACTGTTCCTGATATATTATTTTCGTATAACTTATTTTTATTATATATAGAATTTAGCTAGCTGGAGAATGTAGAAGTTGTTCTAGTATTGTTGAGTTATTTAATGAGCTGACTAGCGTAGAAACAGTTCCTGATATACTAATTTTTGTATGATTTATTTTTTTATATATAGAATTTAGCTAGCTAGAGGATATAAAAGTTGTTCTAATATAGTAGAAAAATTGATATGCAATTTATGAGTGAACACAATACACAAAGTCATTATGGGTTGTGGAACTTCGTCCCAAAACCTCCACAATGACATTGTGTACTTATGTTACTAATTAAAATTGTAAATCTGATAATTTTCTACAATATTACTTATTACAGAAATTATTATTATATATTAGACATTTGCGTTAAATTAAAATTCGTTAAAATTTAGCTTAAATTCTTAATTCTGGTAAAATTATAAATCGCATGATGACGTAATTATGTACTTACATTTTGTATTACATTTTTAGTAAAACAATTATCATGACATGTATAATTCCAACTAAAGAATTTTTAGATAGTTTTTTAACTGGATTTTTTAATAAAGAAAAAGATAATTTAAAAAACTTTTTGAAGAAATAGATAAAATTAGTTTAATTTGTGATTTTTTGATATCTAGAGAATATATTGGAGTTACAGCATATTGGATATTGTTACCCAAAAAATAGGACATTTATTTTTAGGTAAGAGGTTGAGTTCATTATGCTATAAATTCTTAGTTGATTTGATGAAATATCCTTGATTGCTCTGCCACCTGTCGTCAAAGATTATAAATTCATCATGATCTTTTTAAGCTGAATCACATGACGATTTATTTAAGTATGAAGACTTAATGAACCATGATAAAGGTAACACATAAGTGAGTTACACAAATATTACGAGAAATAAATAAAAGAATAATTTTGTTAAAGAAAGTGTTTTATTAAAATATTATGTTATAAGTGATTGCATAATCATCAATACTAATTCTTCGTATTACATTACTTCTAGATTAATTACTTCTCCAGATCGCCACTTTTTTAATAATCCCAACTTGTCCTATTTATATATTTTGAATTAATCTAAAATTTACAGATATATTAGATAATTATTACATAAGGATTGCCTTTAACTATCTAATCATTGCACAATTATTACTACATATTTCATTGCATAGTTACTACATCATATATAAGAATACTAATTCCTTAACTATGATTTAATATCTTTTCATAATTACTACATTTACTCCTAATTTTTAGATGTAGCATATTGTATCATGTAACACTAATTTCATTGATCAACATTTCAATTATGATTACATTTCCATTATGAGATCATTTCTGTGATTATGATGAATATTAATCATGCTTTTTGTATCACATTTCTGATCATGTGATTTGCTGTGTCTCGTTTTCACTTGGCTAACAATATCTAATGAATTTATAATATAAGAAGCATTTTTAGCTTTTTAATATGTTGAATATCTATATACTGGTGAAGTTATTAAAGAAAAATTAAAAGAAATTATAAATGAATAATTGAAATATAAATCATAAAATATCTTTTATTATAATGGATAATATTAGTAGTATGATTAAAGCTATTAGATTATTAGGTAAGAAGTATGATATTAATAGAATTCACATACTTCTTATACATTACAATTAGTTATAAAAAAAGTTTTAAATATTAATCAAAATATTCAGATTTTTGTTTTAAGAGTTAAAAGATTAGTATATTTTTTTAGTTTACCTAAATAATTAGAATATCTAATAGCAGCATAAGAAGAAAATTTAAACTATTCTAAAGTTTATAAACAGTTTCAACTGGATGGAATTTCTCATATTATTCTTGGACAAGATTATTAGAATTAAAAAAAACTTTAATTTATTTATCAAATGAATTAAGAGCTGATTATAATAAAGAAAATAAGAGTGATAGAAAATAATTAAAAAGAATTATGTTAAATAAAAATAAATGGAATTTAATGAAAGATTTGATTAAAATTTTGAAAAAGTTTAAAATAGTCATTAAATTAATAGGTAGATCTAATTATATTACTATATCTTTAGTATATCTAATGATTTTAAGTTTAAAAAATTATATTAAAGAAATGTTATATTGTTATCAAGATAATCAAAATAATAAAAATTCTGATATATTGATAAATTTATTTTCTGATAATAATATAACAAATATAACAAATATTCAAAGAGAAATTTTAGAAGAATTTGATGAAATATCTAATAATATAGAAGCTGATATTATTAAAATAATGAAAAGGTCAAAAAAAAAATTAGATATTTTTAAATCAATAGAAACAAATGAATTATTTTACCTTTTTTTATACAAAAAAGTTATGAATTATAAAAGTATTACAAAAAAGCTACAAAGTTTATTTAAGAAACTATTAATTTTTTAATTTCTTTAATTTCTTTAAGTTTAACAGCTGCTTTTACTAATTTAAAAGATAACATAAATGAATTTTACAGCTTTTCACCAAAAAAAATATTAAATTTAAAAGTTTTGACATTTTTAATAATGCTATTATCAATAAAATTTATATAATATAATAAAATAACATCAAGTATATATAATTTAATAAAAATAATGATAAATTTAATTAAATTCCTACGTTATAAATATTTAATTCAAAAATTACAAGTTTAATTTATTTTCTTATAATGTGTAGGTCAATAATATTCTAGTAAATCTATTATATAGTCAAAGCTAAGAATCTGAATGCTACCTAACTAGGAATAGACTATATGTGTTTTTTTTATAAAGGCTTTTTGCTAGCAGTTTGGGTACTGTCAAATGTGAATAGTAAGATTACTTCAGGCATTATAAGATCATCATATCCTAACTAAAGTGTCTAGGATAGATTGATATGTTAACCTAAAAATCACATGATTTTACGATTTTTATAATCAATATTACTATAAAATTAATGTAAAGACTAAATCACCCAATCAATAATTTAAATTCACAATCATCCGATCGTTCTAGTCAAAATTACGTCAGGTAAATCCAGTTGATATCATGCAAAATAAACTTTAAATTCGTTTATTACAACCAAGTATCGCTCCTTAAAATTGTTTAAAATTTTAATTTATACAAATATCGTATATGCCATCAGATTGTGATGATCATTTTGATCATTTATCTTTTTATGGATTTTCTCGAGAAATCGTGGGATTATAAATTCTTCCGCCAATTGATTATACTTGCCATCAAAAAAAAAATTTTTTTTTCATTTAAAGCATGCCTTTTAGTGAAAAGTCGGTTCAAACGACCGATGAATCCTCACCCGATAATAATAAAGAGAGTGAAGATAGTATCGGCCTAAAAACGTTTAAATCACTAGCTATAATACCAGCTTACTCTGGTGTAAAAGTTTTATCTAATGAAGATAATCCTTCCATACTTTGTAAATTAACTTACTTTTTTAAAGCTGAGAAGTTTTTATTTTCTTTTAAACTTATGGTCATTTGTAACTTTCTATTTATATAGCTATTCAAGTAATTTTAAGTCAAAGAGACTTGAAAAGAAAACTTAAAAGAAAAATCGTTAAACAATTGGTCGTATCATTGCCAACTAAAGGAAGTTTAGATACAACGGCCAAAATTATCACATCATCATTTTTACCTGTAGATTTAGGTGATGTAGTTTTACAAGCTGAATCACCAAGCGGGAATAAATTATTAATATTAAGATCAGTTTCAAATGATAAAGGAAAAAAGAAATTTGTTGAGGTTTGATTGACTGATTATTTCTTTTTTGTTTTTTTTTAAAAAAAAGAAATAATTTAAATTTAGGTTTTAAATTAGGTTTGGATCAAAGGAACTTTGAAACAATCTATTGACGTGACTGATACTCATGGAGATTATTATTCTGATGGTAAATAATATTCTATATGTTTGGCAATTATAATATGATATCTATTAATTGTTATTTACTTAGTAAATTTTGGAAGCTTGAAATGGTCTAGAAATGAAGAGAATGTTGTTTATATTGCTGAACGAAAAGCATTGGATGAAAAAGACGAAAAGGTATGTTATCAAGACCGAGCAAAATTTATTTCTACTTAATACTAACCTACATGATTTTCAGAAATGTGATTTTCTTCCTGGATGGGGAGAAACCTTGCCTAACAAATGTGTATCTGTTATTGTCGTCGTGAATGTGTTGGAATATAAAGTTGAAGTTTTACCTGAATTTGAAAAGATATTTCCCGGACAAGTTCGTTTTTATTACCTTTTTTTTAAAAAAAAAAAATATAAACGATTATAATAATAATTTATTTATTTTAATAGGCATTCTTTGGTCCAAAAGATGAAACACTTATATTCAACGGATATAATAGAGAACCACGTTATTATGGAATTGCGGCTTGTATCAACAGAATGTATGTTAACAACATATACGATTTATTAATTTTTAAAATATTATAATAATTATTATTAGTTTTTAACTATAATTTTTAGCTGTGGAATATATCAATGTAAACTCGATGGAAAAGATTTAGGTTTGACTACGATATAACTTATTGTTTATTTGTAATTAAGAATTTTAAAATTTTAATTTGTTTCTATGTATAGTACATTTGACCGAGCAATTAGAACATGCTCGTTCTCCAAGACTTACTCCTTCTGAAAAAGTTTTGGTTTGTATAAATTTTGTAAAATTTTTTATTCTTTATATATAATTAAACAACGATCAATTAAAATATATTTCATGAAAATAGGTTTATTATTCGAATCCAACTAGTGGACCGCATAGTTATTGTTCTGAACTTCGCGAGGTAATTTTTTTTTTTAAAAAATTAAACAAGTATATAAAGTCTAACGTTTTATTTAAAAAATTGTAGTACAATTTTTCAACGAATACACATGGTGTTATAGTTCCGGTTGTTCATACACCATCAAATTCATTCCAAAATGGATTCCCTGGCATTTATAATGATCAAATGAAAAGAAAAACATTTATCGTCTTTGAAGGCAAAGAGTTTTTAATAACCCAAAGTTATTGGAGAAGTAGAGGAGTTTTATTAGCAATAAATCTGGAAACGGGAAGTGTCCAGGATCTTACTCAAACGGGAAGCTGGACACTATTTCTTGCATGTAATAATTACATTATCGCATCAAAAGGGGCTCCTAATGAATTCAATGAATTAGTATGTTATATATAAATATAAGATATTTAGAAATTGAAATCTTTTAAATTAGATGGATGATTAATAAATAAATTCATTATTATTATTTAGTATTTTGGTATTGTAACAGGATATCAAAAGGATATGTTAGAAGTTGATTGGACATGTATAGACAAGCCAAATGTTGAAGAAGGTAACTTAAAATGTTTGAAGACAATTAAATTCAAGTATAATTTTTACTTACTAAAAATTTTTGTGTATTTATAGTCGAACCAATTTTATCAAACATTACTTGGTCAACTATTCAACCGATTCCAGATAACAATTTAGAAGTTATTTTCATAAGGCCCAATGAAATTTCTGAAGGTACAAAATTACCTTTGTTAGTTTTGCCGCATGGCGGACCTCATTCTGTGATTACACCGGATCTCAGGTTATATGTCACCACCTTAGTTTCATTAGGTTATGCCGTTGCAGCAGGTATTTTATTTTAATTTATTTGATTATTTATATTTATAATTGTGACCTAAGGATGTTTATTTTTTTTCAAGTTAACTATACTGGCAGTATTGGATTTGGACAAGATTCTATCAATGCATTAGTTGGTAAAGCTGGTGAACTAGAAATCGAGGAAGTGCAGGTACTGTATATGCAACAAGAACTTCTTAAAATTAAATGATTTTTATTTATATAATTTTTTCTGTAGAAATCCGCACAATATATTATTGACAATGAATGTGTAGACCCCAATAAAGTAATTGCGATAGGTGGAAGTCACGGTGGATTTATTTCTGCTCATTTGATCGGAAAATACCCAGATTTCTACAAAGCCTGTATAATGAGAAATCCCGTTTTGAATATTGGACGTACGTAATATTTTGTTTACAATTTAAGATTTTTCGACTCCTAAGTTTAATTTTTTATTTCATTTTAGAAATGGCGTTTGTTACCGATATTCCAGATTGGTATATAATATTATTTGAATTATTTGAAAAAAATCTTTAAAAAAAAAAAATTAAAAAAAAATCTCTTTAATTTACAGGTGTTTTTCAGAAATAGGGTTACCTTATTCACTAGCATATCCACCATTAGTTACACCATCAGATTATAGTAAGATGTATGAACATTCACCAATTAATAATATTGATAAAGTTAAAACACCTACTTTATTAATGTTGGGAGCTGAAGATAAAAGAGTTCCAAATATTGATGGATTAAATTGGTATTATTATTTAAAAGGCAAAGGAAATGTTGAAATTATTTGTAAAATGTATAAAGAAACCGGTCATGGTTTGGATAATATCGAAGCTGAATCATTTGGTATTGATGCCATCACTAAATTTTTAGAGGAGAAGGTTGGTGGATGACGTGTATTCTCTAAAATATATACCATTTACCATTTTTTTATATTGTATTATTTTCATGAATAAAGCTTCGTGTTAGTTTTTGTGGCACAAAGATATACACTTGTAGTAATGATTGGCAACATTTAAATTTTGGGGGTTTTTTCATTTTTATTGAATTGAATTATCTATATATATTGATTATAGTAAATATTTGGATTTAACACATTCGTAAAATAAACATCTCGGTTTTCTTGAAATTCACGACTTCGTTGACCCATTAACCTCTCTCTTTCCCATTCTTCCCAACGTTTTAATGGAACTTTAGAAGAATCAAATTGACCATCTCTTGTACCATGATTATCGTCCTTAGATTCCCCTTCAACTTTTCTTGTTTCACCCCACGAGAAATCATCAAAATGCCAATAAGCATATATAGGTAAAATGAAATTCCATACAGGTAAAAATATTAAATATATATTCATCCAAAGCACATAAACAAGTTTTCTCGTAGTAATTAAAATCAAGATAGCTGGTAATCCAAGAACAGCTCCTAACATTAATAATGGTATTGATTCATCAAAAGTTTTTGGAGGGGTTATCACATAAGAGATTAATAAACTATAGGTTAATAAGATGGCAATTGGTAATACAACGGTTCCCATTAATTCCATAAAAATAACAAATTGCATTGAAAAACAAAAGGTCCCACAAAGGTTTCTGACCAAAACAAGTTCCATAAGGTTATGTAAAGTTGAATTGATCCATCTACGTCTTTGGGACAATAAAACTCTAAAATCACATGGTACAACGGTTTTGCAAATTGCTTGAGGACAAAAGATCATTTTACGACGTGGAAAATTTCTTAACATTAGAGTCGACAAGAAACGATCCTCACCGAGAAGTAACAAATTCTTTTGATGAAGGGTATTTACAATATTTTGAGAATATTCTTGTACGATTTCCGGTTTCGTTAAAATTGGAACCCAATCTTTACCCTTGCGAGATTTAAGTCGATACATACAGAAACAACCTGGTAAACAAGTTACCCCACCAAACACTGATTCGAAACCTTTCCCTAAATGATGAGAAATGTAATATTCGAAAACTTGAATACAAGTAACCCATGATTCTCGTTTATTTGCGATGCGTGTTTCGCCACAAAGTCCTATAATCTGAGAGTCATTACATAGACAATTAACGAGTAATCGCAACGAATCTGGGTATACTCTTGTATCGGCGTCCACCTTTTTTTTTTTTTTTTTTTAAAAAAAAAAAAAAATAGGATTAATTAATATAATTAATGTTGAATTCCAAATTTTTTTGTCAATGGATTTATTTTTAAATGATTTACCATAAGAACGGCTTCAAAGTAATCGGGTGTCACGCCCATGATATGAGTAATCTTACGGAACAAATCATAATCCAGAGAAGGGATGCGATCATTATAAGTAACGCGATTAAAAAAATTCATTAAAATTAATTGGGAATCACGTTTGCCTCGATTTCCAGGTTTTTGACTGCCTTCTTCGTCAGGGTTGCCACATTTTACAACAGTAATCATTGGAACACGTTCATTATTATGACCTTTTTATAATAAATAATATTATACAATATTAAATGCACGCTTAAATTTAAAAACAAAAAATAAAGTTATTTTTGATCAAAAAAAAAAAAAAAATACTTACAAAAATGACCAACATAAACCTTAGCCCTGTTATATTGTTTAGCGCCATCATCCACGGCGATATAACTCATTGGTTGAGGATGATTGAATTCTGGAGAAAGATCCATCATTTCTACACAAATTTGGGGCGTACTCTTTGAATTCCCGCTGCCAGTAATAATTCCATCGCAAACCAAGAATAACAATTTCCTATTATTTGGATAATCCGTGGCGGCCATTGATTCACAAGTAGTTCTTATACCAGCTTCACTCTCCGAATAACATGTGACTAGCAATACGGTAAATAAATCATTTCCAACTTTATCCATTGTCATGTTTAAATTGCCGAGCACTCGTGGATGAACTTTATTAGATGCGTTGTCTGGTTGATACGCGAGCCTTGGTGAAATGAACCAGTTAAAAACACAAGCCATTAAAAATCGTGCCAATAAAATTCCTAAAATTACCACTAATGAAACGTATAAAAAAAGTTTTGATATAAAACATCCGATCGTATCTTTATCGATGTTTCCGGCAAAATATTTATCGATAACACATCTCATAGCTTTCTTCATATCTTCTTTGCTATAAAAATAACGCGTCGCATCCTTTCCCCCTGAATTTAATACTCTACGAATAGTTTGATCAATTAAATCATTTTCAATTTTATTTGGAAAGGTTTTCATATAAGGTTCTAAATTTAAAACATTTCCGTCTATGACCATGTAATTATTTATATGTTGAAGTTGATCCCAATCATACCCAACTTTCCTCGTTGAGTTTATCAAGTTTAATCTTAAAAGATGATTGTCATTAATTGTATCATTTAAAGCACAAAATTCCTGATAATCACAAGGTTCGTGATGAACAATCTTGAAATTTAAATTTGAATTGCTTGCTTCCACACAAGATTCAATATGTTTATTCTTTCGTGTGAAATAGTTTGTTATATCTTGTCCGCTTCCATTTTTTAGGATCTCAATTACGGGGAGTTCCGGAGGTGTTCGTGCTTCAGTTACGTCAAATTGCCAACCCAGTATCCCAAGATCACCTAATTATTTATCAATCAATAGATAACCAAGTAGTTATTAAATCATCAGGAAAGTTTTCTTAGAATTGACCATTAGAAAGTGAGGTAACCTTTTTTTTACCTGACGTTTGATTAAATTTCAAGAACTTTGCATCCGAAATAGGGCATAAGGATGATGTAAGATAAATGGTCACAAAGGCAACGATACCGCTCATGGCAAGGGCGATAAAACATAAAGCAATCTTTTCGCGCCATGCTTGTCTTGATTGTTTATCTTGAAGACCCCCTATTGAAGATAACAAGGCGGGATGTGCCCAAAATGTTACTATTCTAGAAAATATCACCCAACAAGATTTGTTTTCTTGAATTTTTCCCGTCAAAAGTGGGACTGTTGGTTGGTAACGTTCTGGCTTATTTAGTCTACGCCCGATAGTTTGCGTTCTAGTTAAAGAACTAGAATCCATTGTGTGATATATCTTTAAAGAAAATTTTATTCTTATTTTTTTTTTTATTTTGGTTTTGTTTTTTTTTTTTTAAAAAAAAAAATTATATATATATATATAGACGGAAATTCATACTCAAAAGATTGAATTACTTGTTTCATTGAAATTTTTTATATTGAAAATCCCAAAACCAAACGTGCATCTTAACCAAAAGATAATTTTTTACAAACAACTTATTAGATTTAAAAAGAGCTCAATTAATTCAATTTAATTAATATGAGCATAAATTATAAATTAAATATAAACTACCGAGATTGATCCGAATGAAAATCTCTTTCTCTTTTTCATATGATCCCAAATCCTAAAAAAAAAAATTTATAAGGAGTATCTTTTTCTCGTCGCACGATCGGTTTAAAAAAAACTTTGTTATAAAATGACGCACGAGGTGACATAATTATAATAAACAAACTGTCATATGTAACATTGTGTTATAAAAAATCATATATGTGTGTGTAAAAAAATAAAATTCCTGCCGCGACAATCGAACTTTTGCAACGTTCGAATGCATATATATATAAATATCTCTCCCTTACAAAAGTTGTGAAATTCTTTTTTGACCTAATGATTGTAAACATGGAAGCTCCAAGAAAAAAAAAATAAATAATTTTTTTAATAATTTTATAGAACGATGATTTCAAGTCGACGTTACACGACCGAATCGAATTTAAAGACCCCCATAACAGGCAAAAAATAATTTGAAATACATGATCATTTGATTACCCCTCGGTCGTGCATCCTTATTATTGATTTTATTATAAATTCATTTCCGATTTTCTTTTTTTCCTTTTTTTTTTTTATTTTTTTATAAAAAAAAAAATATTACTTTCACAGAATCAATTAAATTATGCCACAACCATCCTCACCAACGAAACCAAAACGTCGTAATTCATTAAGAGAACAATGGGATACAACGACAAAAGTCGTTAATGTCAAACAAAAAATTCATTCAAACATAACTAATAAATATACGGAATTACAAAAATCAACCTTCACAAAATGGGTTAACATACAATTACGTATGATTGATATTAATCAATTGGATAATTCCTCAAGAAAAAAAATTCCTGAAATCGAGGAGATTGACAAGGATTTTCGAGATGGAAAAAAATTAATACGATTACTTGAAATATTATATCCAAATGATTCGGATTTACCAAAACTTGAACGTGGCAATACGAGACATCATCATATTGCAAACGTTAGTAAGATATTGAAATTCTTACAAAAACATTTGGATGAAAAAGGTTTAACCGCATTGGCAGCTATAGGCGCTGAAGATATCGTTGATGGTAATGTAAAGTTAACTTTAGGATTAATTTGGTTAACGATTTCAAAATTTATACAAGCGTTTGACGTTCAATTTGAAGTTACTGAGGAGGAATTAGAAGAAGTTGAAGAAAGATTTAAAGAAAATATCAATAACAAGAAAGAATACAATAAACACGATGACATTCAAAAGTTTTTGTTTAATAATGATGAGAATGAAATCGAATCTTTTGAAGAATTTCAACAACAATTTAGATCACATTTTATTAACGTCGAAGAAATATTTAATAAGAAAATTGTTGCTCCTACAATTTACGAGGAAGAAGAAATAAATACGTGTAATGAGCAAACATCCGCGGAAGATAAATCTTCAATCACTTCACCCACACCTATACCTCCTGAAATAATCGTGTCAGAGCTTCCCAAAAAAAATTTGCAAGACTTGACAAAGTCTGAAAAGCGATTATCATTACCAATCTTTCAACCTACCATTACTAACAATAATAAATTAAATGATAAAAATCTCAATCAATCCCCAAAGCAGTTTAGAACTTTACGTTTGAATTCTTCACCAATAAACTCCAACACGTCTAATTTATTATTTTGGATTAACATGCAATTAATTAATTATACATCGTTATTACCTTCATCGAATTATCCTTTGGAAGATTTTATAGGATTGAACGATGGTATTATCTTGTCTGTTCTGATTCAATGTTTGAACATTGAATGGGATATGGAGGATTTAAATTTATTAAACTCTGAAGAGATTAAGATTGAATTAAGTGACACCAAAGACCTAAGCGAAGAAGAACTTCGTGAAAGAGAAATTTTTAAAGAGCTCAAAGCAAAAGAAAGATTATCAAAATGCTTTAATATTATAGAGAGGAAATTGAATGTACAACAACCAAAAGCATTAATTTCAATGTTGATCGAAAAAGATTATATTGATAAAGAAAGGTTGAAGAGAACTGGATTAGCTTGGAGTGTTTATATAAGTGAAGTTTTTTTGACTATAACCAAATCCAAGAATCAACGAAAGGAAATGAAAAGACGTAGTAGGTTATTAATGAATAATATCGAAGAAAATAAAGAAGAAGAGAAAGTAGAGAAGAAAGAAAGAGATAGTGAGAAAGAAAAGGAAAATTCAAAAGAGCACGTTATTAAATTTGTTGATTATGGTGCTAGATACAATCATCAACCTTTAAGCAATGATGATAATCAGAAGAAAAATAAGAAATCCAGAGGATGTCTTCCTTTCTTTCATAATCAAGATGATGATGATGATGATTCATTTTTGCCGCCCTGGACACCTCCCGCTGCCTCTTTAATGGCTATTATATGGGAATGGACTTTAAATTGGCTATTAAATAATGATGATGATGATGATGAAATGGATTTTTTCATGGGAGTATAAATTGAAATATCATAAATTATTATCGTTTATTAATAATATGTTACATCTTTATAAAAATTTCTTTTTTGTATATTTAATTTCATAATCGCTGATTTATCGTTATCTTTAATTTTTTATTTATTTTCAAAGTTTTCGATGTATATGTATTAAAAAATAAATTTTGTATCATTTATAATTATCAGTTAAATGAGAGGCTCATTTGGTTCTATGTGCAAATATAGTTAAATAACATATTTGGCGCAGTCAAACAATTTTAATATATATACACGAGATATTTTTTAAATCTGTCTGGCCTAATAATTATGCAGTACCAACCAAATCTTCGAATCTATGTCCAATACTAATGAAGAAGTTCCAAAATGGAATACACATGTTGAGTATTGTTCGATTAAAAATGGTTCTAATAAGTCAAGGATAAGCCATTTTGATAATTTGTCAAGTATTTGCGAGTTAATATACCATATATATTATTTTTTTTATTTTATTTTATTTTTTTTACATCATCCTTTCGATTTTAGTTGGGTTGATACAGAAAAATTACATGGAGCAAATTTGTCATTTATTACAAATGGAAAAGAAATCAAATGTGCGCGAAGATCAGCAATACTTCGAGAAAAAGAACAATTCTATAATCATCAAATACAATTACAAAAATATTCAAAAAATATCTTTTCAATTTATAATCGTATGAAAGAAAAGGATCTAATTAAAGGAGAAATGATTATTATATATGGAGAACTATTTGGAGGTAGATATCCACACCCAAATATCCGACAAGAGTTTTCTAAACCAATTCAATATGGAGTTTATTATACACCAACAAAGAATTTTTGCCATTTGATTTATTTGATGGAAAAGATTTTGTGGATTTTGATATAACGATTGATTTATTTAAAGAAAATGATATACCTCATGTTAAAGAATTATCAAGAGGTAATTCAATGATATAATTCAATATAATCCACGTTTTTGAGACTACAATTTGGCTTACCTAAATTAAAAGATTATGAAAATTTAGCAGTAGGTATTGTAATTAAACCAATTAAACCTTTAAGAACAGATAATGGTTCAAGAGTAATATTAAAAATTAAAATCGAAGATTTTGAAGAAAGAAAAAGGTATTTGAATAAAGCGAGTGATGAAATACTTTATGTATTTAAGGGTTAATATAAATAGATTAGAAAGTGTTATTTCTAAACAAGGTGAATTAAATGAAGAAAATGATAATGAAATTTCATAATTATTATTTGATGATGCTCTAAAAGAATTTCGGATAGAAGATAACAAAATGTTTATAAAATATAATAAGTTAAGTAATCATAAGAAGCAAGGATTTAAAAAGAATGCCATGTTAAGAATAAAATTTGTTATTGAAGAATATTTCGAGAAAATTGTTGTTTCAAATACTAAATTAATTTATTACGTTACGTAAACTTTATATTCCTATTTTAGTTTAATTTTTAAAAATAATTAATAATCTTATTTTAAATTATATATGGTGCCGGAAGTCTTAACTAGACATACTTGGAAAATTTTTAACATTAAAAAATAATATAATTTTTAAAAAAATAAACCGGTAATCTTATTCTCCAAGGTGAAGTCTATTAAACTTCGGTGTTTTTCATATTGTTTGTCCGAATTTGAAACAAATTTTGTCACGTGAATGCAATTTTATTGGCTGAAAATCATCATAATTTGAGCTGAAATTATGATAATTTGATGCCGGCCCGAATTATCGTAATCAATTTTTCACGAGAATGAGTGATCATGAGAAAATTTTTTAGATTTTCACATGTAAATGAAAAATGTTTTATTTGAATAAACCAATAACCACTTTTTTAAATGTCACGTAAAACAAAAAGCCAACTGCAGATTAGCAAAATACCAAGAAAAAAAGGTCATTACCTATCTAAAGATCAAGCAAAAACTGAGATAGAGGCTGTTAAAAGTGAAAAATGGATGGATAATAAGAATATTGACGAGTGGACAGAGGGTGAAAACCAGATAGATAATGAATATTTGAATGAATTTGAGAAAATGGGAAAGAAGCTTACCAAAGTTCTTTGTTAGCATGGGAAAGCTACAGGTAGTATCAGAGTAGCATACAATGGAACTTCAAGAATCACATTCTGGAGGAATATAAAAAAAGGAAGTGTTAGCGCGTGATGCAAAGGGAATAAGAACTTTTGATACATTATTTAGAAGTATCAAAAAAATCAACCAGTATTCCCTTATCACAATCATTAAAATCGCAATTTTCATCTCTATCTCTATCTCTATCTTTTGAAACTATACCAAATTCTTCTTTAATTTCTGAAGAAATCTACAGATACGTCTAGATGAAATAAGTTAATAATGTATAGTAACAAAATCCATAAAAATGAATAAAAATGTTTTTACCTATGATTATTTACGTCATTTAAGTATATAAAGATATATACAATTATTATTAGATAGTTAGGGTAAAATAAATGCCAGTAATCAAATTGCACAAACTGTGTAAGATAAAGGTGATTATATGGGAGCTTTGCAATAGAAAGGGAGGAAACTCTAAAAAAAATTAAAATTTTACTTTCTAAGCTAATTATGATTTTTTTTGTAAAATAAATCTAGATTTAACATTAACTCAAAAAAAAATTTTTTTAGAGTTTCCTCCTTTTCTATTGCAAAGCTCCCATATTGCAAGATGTATCCGAAAATAGGGAAATCATTTTATAAAAATGGGTGAGCTTTTTGTTTATTATCAAAAGAAACATATAAAACTAGAAAGTTTGCTAAATGATAAGAACTTTAAGTAAAAATGTCAAACATGATTATGACAATAAAAACCAGAATCACATACCCTTGAAAATCTGAAAGTGTATATTGAAGGAATGGTATTTTCTAAATTGACAGGCTATATCAAAAAAAACACGATTTCTAAGAAAATATACTGAAACTATATGTATTTGTAAGGATATAAATATGATGAGAGAAAAAAAGAGTTTATTATAATAGGCATAAGTAACCAGATATAATAAAATACAGACAGAAAGGAATGGTTAAAGAGGATGTTTGAATATCAAAAGCTAATGAAAGATTTTGATGGAGATATGATAGAACAGATTTGTTACAATAGTTTTGTATTATTCTTCTAATATAAATTTATACAAATCATAAAAATATTATGATTCAGATCAAAGATTTCAGCAAATTTGTTTAACTCTCATGATTGGGTCTCTATATTCTATATAAGTATAATCTCATAAGAAATCAGTCATTTATTGTTATAAGATTCTTTAGTAGATAGAAATCTTTTATAGATGAATAGAATTCATGCAGATAAAATGAGCTAGTCTGCTTGCTTTTCTTACATATATATATGAAATTATTATCTTAGACAGCTTTATTGGCTTTTTTCCTCTTCCTAGTACCATTCGTATAAATTCATAAATATTTTTTTTCTGTAAAGTATTTGTAAAAAGAGAATGCTTTAATATACTTCATTTTAAATGTTTTCACAATACTAGAAAGAATTTCACTCACCTTTTCTTTACATTCATCTGAAGTCTCTCTGTTTGGTACGAGAATGTCAAAGAAAAGCTGAATGCCTACAAAAGTTATTAGTGCTTTTTAATCATTAATAAAATGACCATAAAAATGTAATATATAGCAGTACATTCCATTTATTCTTTTTATTAATCCTTCATTCTCAATGGCCATGAATAAAATATCTTATCATTTAAATAAAGCATCTTTGAGGATTGAAGGTAATCCTTCATTATTTCTCGCAACAATATTATCTTGTATTAGGATACCTAATAAGTAGTTTTCACTAGAGTAATGAATCACTTGGCCTTCCATTTTATTTTTTTCAGCCTCTGGATAAAAAAAGGCAGAGCATTGAAAAACTCTTAATGCTTTGATTATATCATGATATTATATTGCAAATATACAGTTCAAGAGAAAGTATACTATCCTATCAAAGTATTCAGTCAAGCTTTTTTTGGTTTTTTTGAGATCAGATATATTAACTATTATTTTTTTAAATAAATGCTCTTGTTCTGATGATTATTTGTTTATTGTTATAACATATATACCAAATTTGACAATAAAATATAAATAATGATTAATTTTATGTAGTGATGATCTTTACCTTTTTTTACTGCGCTATTCAAAGCATATTTTGAAATAGGAAAAAATTGTGAGTTAAATAAATTTTAAGTATGAAAAAATTATTGACCTTCAGATAGAAGAAAGAACTCATAAAGTCATTGATCATATCTTAAAAATTCCAAAAAGTACTATATTAACACAATTTTTCAATACAAAAATTTTAACATTAGATTAACAGCTAAAAGAAATAAAAGACCATGTTCTATGAATAATGATGATCATCATAAGTTTTCAAAAATTGTTAAAAAAATAATCGACTTTCTCTTGATAAAATTAAGCAGAATTTTAATAATTTATAAGAAAAAAACATTTCAGTTGTAATTATTTGTAAAAGTCTTTTATTAAATGAGAATTTATTCACAGGTTTTTATGCTAAAACCACTTCTTACAGAATCCCAACATGATAAACAATTGTCATAGTATATGGAACAGAAAAATTAGTCAGTTAGATAATGAAAAACTGTTATCTGAAGTGACAAATCCAAATTTACTCTTTTTTAAAGTGATGGTCCTAGTCATGTTTAGAGAAAAGAAGGAACCTGATACAATATTGAGAATTTAGTACTTACAGTTAAATATGATAGTAGAGGTGTTATAATATGAGGATGTTTTTCAGGAAAGGGATTGGAACTATTAGTAAATGTAGATGGTAAAATGAATAGATTGGATTATATTAATATTTTAAAAAAAATTTATTACTATTTATCCAATTCAAATATCGCAAATAGCCTTATGCATTTCAGGTAACAATGCTCTTGTTCATACTGCAAGAGATGTTAAAAATTAGATTACACAAAAAAAGATTAAAGTTCTCTCAGATTGGCTTTCTTAATCTTTAGATTTTAATCCTATTGAACATTTGTGATATAAACTTGAATAGAGACTTCGAAAATGATTTGTGTATCCAAAGAATTTTTATAAACTTAAAGAAATATTACAAAAAGAATGGAAAAGAATCCTATTTAAAACTTATATTAATTTAATTAAAAGCATATTATGTCAGATTGAAGCATACATTAAAAGCTAAGGATAATCAACTAAATATTAAATATTTAATAAAATATAACTTTTATTGATTGATCAGAATCAATTAGATACTTTTAATAGGATAGTATATTATATATTTCAGAAGAAAAAAGTTTAAAATAAAAATTAATTCTGAAATATATAAACTGATACATAAACCAACTATTTATAGTTATTAAAAATGGTATTTTATCAATATACTTATATTCATAGGAATAGTGAGATTTGCAATTGAAGATGCTATTATCTAAAAGGATGCCATATTCATCATAATTCTTCTTTCAGATACCTTGTAATAAATGCAGTAGATTAACTTATTTTAAATATGGATTTTGCAATATTTATGCTAAAAACCACAGTAAAAAGAAACAATATCATCAGAAAAAGCTGGCTGAATTAACTTCAATACAATTTCAGGATAGTTAAGGGATCTTAAAATCTGTTCTAAAAATCCATTTTAGTTTTCTGAGACGAGTTAGGATGGGTTTCTAGTACAGAAAAATATAGCTAAATGACAATTTCAAGCTGAATTAAAGGAAATTTAATTACATTCTAGAGGTCCTAATAAAATGCAGAATTCTTTACTTTATTTTTACTTTTACTTATTGTTAAATAAAATAACTTTCGACCTAATGATTATATTTTAATAAAAATATAATCATTAGAACCGTCTCATTGAGAGATTTCCAATGAATATAAATACAAAGTTATTGGATTAATAAAAGCAGAGATAATTCGAAAAGTGTGATTGTTATTATAATTTTGCAAATCACTACTAAAGAAAGCCATAATTTCTTAAGCCACATCCTAATGATCAAAATGACTGAAACCTCAGAAATAATGATAACGCTGTTAATTAAGTTAATATAGTTGATTAAATTTAATTGATTTCTTATATTTATTTAGTTAAATTAGTTAATGAAGTTTATAATGTTTCTTTAGTTTTAATAGTTTTACTTTATCTTAAATTAGTAATAGAAGTAGATCAAATATTTTATATAAGTAGAATAAGAAATTGCTGTAGTCAAGGAACAGGCAGATTTAAATTAGAGATAGTTAGATTTAAGTTCAGTTTAGTTTTAATCAAAGTTAATTAAAGAAATTATTATGAAATTCATAAATTGATAAGTTCGCTAACAAGAGCTTATTTAGTTTATTAAATTGTATTGATCTACTTATATTTTATTAATAAACCAAATACTATCTCTATAATATTAATTTGTTAAACTCGTGACCTAAAATCCAATCTATTATTATTGCTCTCTCATCATATTTGAAGTATTCATACATATTTCCAATTTATATTTATATATCCTCAACATTCCCTATACTTATAAATTAATATATTGTTAATTTAATAGTTTTATTAACACAAACAAGTTCTTAAATTTATTAAGTTAAATCATTATTCTTCAGATACTTAAAACTTTACTATACATGATGAAGTCTATTTTTTAGTCAGTAGACTTCGTAATTGATTCATATAACACTATAAGTAGGGTTGGGAATTTTGTATGTACTAAATAAAATTACCATTGTACTTGTACTGTACTTATACTAATTTTTATATTAATTATTATAATGTACTAACTGTACTAATTGTACTAATCATTGTACTAACACTGTACTTCCCAATCCTGGCCATATGCAGTAAAAACTGAGTTTTTTCGATTCAAAAAAAGATTTGTAATAACGTTAGTGAATGCAGAAGGAATTTTTAATCTAGCCATCACTTTTCTGAGCATGTAAATGTTAATGCGATCATATGCTTTTAACATATCTTGAAAGAGGATATATAAATTAGTATGATATTCGAGAATATTATTAACAATATGTAATAGGTCCATGGTTGATTGGTGGAATAAACCAGCAAAATTAAGGCCTTTGAGTAAGTTGTTTTTTATAAACACATCTTGCAATCTTTGATTTAGGATCTTTACGAAGGCTTTCTCACTGTATCTAAAAGAGTAATAGGACATGCGTTATCAAGTTTACAGTTCCAAGATTTTGGTTTAGAAATTGGGTATACATATGCAAGATTCTATTGCATAGGAGTAAGTGAACTAATGAGACAGGCACAAACGATAGTATATAGAAACCGATTCATTTTAGGATCAAGTTTTTTGAGCATTTCATTTGTTATCTTTGAAGGGCCGGAGGCTTTGTTGTCTGGTAAGTGTTTAATTGTTGATAGCCAATCATCATAAGTAGGGATGTCCATGATGCCGTCTTAGTAATCATTTTCGATGATCTCAATATGGTCATAATGACTTTCCCAATTGTTCCAATTTTGATTGAAGTTTTGTGATTGACTAGTTGAGACGTCTCTATTTGTT
>CAMKVN010001184.1:0-20214 GCA_946474995.1 Funneliformis geosporum | reverse complement strand
TGTTGCAACTAATTTTAGCTTATGTTGCAACATTTTGTAAATTTGAAATCAATTGCTGTACCATCTTTAGTTGCAACTATAATGCATTTGCTGATAATGTATTAATAGTTTCAAGAATAAATATGAAAGACTGCAAAAAATAACCTCTTCTCTATAATAGTATAATGCCTGATGATTCACCTTATGTTATAACTGACATTTATGGATGTTAATGGTATAGTCAAGCCTAAGAGTATTCAATGAGTTCTTGAAAAACACAGTTTATAGATACTGGGTTAAAGAGAAAATTCCATGTGTGTACGCAACATAATTCTAATCTAAATAAATTAGATTATTACGCAATATACATCCTTTCTGTTTAACCTGACTTTGTATCACAAAAGATGCATATACAGGAGGTAAATTTTGATTAATATCATGTGATTAATGATATTTACTATTCAAGTATAACAAATATAATTTTAAAATACTTATTTTTTTAGGTTATCAAGACAGCAGGATATTTATATATATTCTATCTGAAGTTCCACTATGAACTTAATTATATTGAGTCCTTTTGAACGGAGATGAAGTAATATACATATCTTCACTGTGATTATTCATTCAATCAACTTAAGGAATTTGTATCACATGTATTAAATTCCATTAGCCTAACAAAAATTTGCCAGTTTTTACGTCGTTCTATACTATACATAAGTGCATATGAGCTTGAACTTTCAGGTAAGGCAGCTATCTTTGCAATTAAGCGGTATTGGTCTCATTATAGGGTTTCTGAAAGTATTTTAGAAGAATTTGGTTATATGTGACGGTAAAAACAAGTTTTTTTTCAATCAAATATGGTCACGTGAATGATAAGCACCAATCATATTCGTTTCATGTGATATCAGTGACATTAAAAACCCTTATTACTATTAATATTAGCGTTAAAAAAACCTAACTAAAAAAATTTTTATAATAAAAGAAAAAAATGCATTGTTTTAAAGACTATATCGAAGGCTATATAATAATATATTTTTTTTAATGGTTGTATAATTCAAAAAAATTCCTTTATGTTTTAAAAATGTTAAAAATTATTGGATATGACTAAGCTGTTTACATCATATAATCTTTCTGCATATTCATGTTACTATTTCAATTATTTTTTATTTTCTAAGTCTTTCTTTAAGACACTTCATTTGGTTCATTAATTATCTGACTTTTTGACCTTCTGTTTAATCCTTTAATTCAATGTTGGTAAAATACCTTGAAATGATCTTCAAATGATCTTAAATAACCTTATTTTTATTATAAATTTTAAATCATATGACTTTATAATTTACCATTACTATTTTAACTATCCATTCTCTTTCAGTAACTAATTTATTCAAATTATTTCTTTCTGAAATTTATCTAACTTGTGTAATCTTTTTTGTTAATTTATAGTTATATAAGAGATTTATTAAGAAAATAAGATTCTGAGAAATTTTTAACTAAAATTTTATTCTTATTACATTATTATCAAAAATTAAAATGCAAATAAAAATTAAAATGTAATAAAAAAATTTATCAGAATCCTATTTTCCTAATAAACCTTCTATATTTTATATTTTATATTTATTTATCATAATAAATTTGCTAACAATTTATAAATTTTGATTAGAATTATAATATTGATTTTTTTGTAATAAAAATCATAAAATTTTAAACTGTTATACCAATTTATTCCAAATATTCTAATATATAAATCTATTATAATATATATAAAAAATTTATTTAATTATATAAATATTAACAATATTTTTTTAACATATTTTTTATAATCTAATATTAAAATTGATTAATTTTAAACTTTTTTATTTAACTTAATTAATAAATTTATTTAAATAAGAATTATTATCTTATATAATTTATCTAATACTTAATCTTTTTAATTGTTAAAATAAATCTGAAAATACCTAAAATTATAATTTGAAAAATGCTATATAAATAAGTAATAATATTAATATACAAAGATTTTTTTAAAATCAAAAAAAAAAAAATTCCAACACATTTTTACACAAATCACACTTTTAATTATTATTTTTTTTTTTAAAGAAAAAAAAAGTATCAAACTGACCTAAATAAGTATAATTAAGAAAAAATTTACACCTAATATTTTTATTAAAAAAAATGCATACATACCAACACAAATTTAACCCAAAATAATTTTTATAATTTTTTTTTTTTTTTTAAAAAAAAAAAAAAAGGAAACGTAATTATTTATTATTCTTCATAGTTTATATCCTCAGTTGAATTATACTCAAATGCTCTACTAAATCCAACATATTTACCCAAATCATATTCCATAAAACGAAACATATATAATTCTACAGGTAAAAGATGCGATTTAAGGCCATCATCAACTTCAAAAATTTCATTAATTGGTGAAGGTGCTGTAGAAATAGTACTTTCCCTTCTAACTATTGCAACGCCAGAATTTTCCGGTGCACCCGAACTTTCTGTTGGAGTTATCGCATTTTCATCAAACTCTATTAAATCCGATTCCATTTCTTTTTTCGCTATTTGTGCAGCGTTAACATCTGTATCATCTTCAACTTTTGCTAGACATTGTTCTAATTCAATTCCTGATTCTGGTTCATCATTAATTTCCTTGTCGTGGTCAGGTGCGATTACTTTAACTATATCGCGCCAATCAACTTTAGGTTGTGACCAGAAATCAGTCGTAAAACCACCATCAGTGATAACCATCTTATCGAGCATTTCTTTTTGTTGTGCTTTTGCGAGCATATTTTCTTCTATTGTTGCTTCGCATACGAAACGAAATATGTTTACTTCACGTGTTTGACCGATACGATGACATCTAAACAAAAAATGAGAATTTAAATCAATAAATGTTGAGCTAAATGTTATTTTTTTTTTTTTAAAAAAAAAAATAATTTAATTTACCTATCTTGACACTGTCGGTCCATACAAGGATTCCAATCAATATCATAAAATATAACAGTATCAGCACCAGTAAGATTTATACCTAAGCCACCAGATCTCGTTGAAAGTATGAATACCAAGATTCTTGGATCATTGTTAAAGCGTTCTGTTAATAACTGACGTTGCTCTATTTTAGTAGCACCATCCAAACGGAGATAACGATGTCCATGAATGTTCAGAAAGATTTCCAGTATATCAAGTACACGAGTCATTTGTGTGAAAATTAAGGCGCGATGACCTTTTTCTTTAAGGTTGCGAAGTAATCTATCTAATTCTTGTAATTTACCACAGTCATACTGCAAGAGCCTCTTATCAGGAAAAGCAATCATAAGCTTAACCCGTATTGGATAGTATAAGTCCTGCACTTGATTATGAACGATATATCGAAACTCATCAGGCAATTCAGCTAATGCATATGAACATACATCAGATGCAACAACTGCCGGAGTCACAAAGGCATATCTCTTTATAACTTCTTCCATCATGTCATATCTTCGCTCATAAGATACAACCAGGTCAGGTAATGTAGTAGTACATTCTAAATGCTTTCTAGGATTCTTAGAATCCAATAAAGCTTTTTCAAATGATGTCGTACCCAATTGTCTACATATATTAATTAAACCTGTTCCGTATACAGGACGTCGTTTAAGACGAAAAGAGTTGATATATCTCATATGATTCCAACGTTCTAGAGTACCTATACGAGCATGATTTTGCATAAGGTTACCAAACTTAATAAGGCTATAATATGAAATTTCTTCAATGTTGGTATTGATTCTAGAATTGCACAAATCAATTTTCATCTCAAATAAATTGTCTGGATCTAACACACTATACTCAGAAGAAGCCAACCAATCCATGCTCTCATAGTCAATTGTAATAAGGTTAAATAAATCCAAATTTATCTGCTCCATGTGATCATTACCTCTATTAAGATGATTACGCAAAGTCAATTCACAATATTCATAATCTCTAATAGCAGATCGGCTCATTGCAAATGAAGTTACAATAGGACGGACTTCAAATAAGTTCGGATGATTGCAGACCTTTCGTAATTGCATTAGACAATTGATAATACTTAAAAAATTTCCTGATCGAAGAGTTTCTTTGGTTTTAGACCGAGACATAAAGTCGTCATATAAAAACCTTTGTCGCTTCGATAATCGACACTTAATAATATGAGTATGCTTGGCAGGTAGTTGTTTCTCTACATCAATTTTTAAACGTCGTAGAAGATAAGGTCGCAATAATGTATGTAAGGTAAGAATAGCCGCACGAGTTTTTTCATCAAACCCTTCATTGTTTTCGATCATTTTATCAACAGGACGTGAGAACCAATCTTGAAATTCTTTTTGATTAGCATACTCAAACGACATATCATCATTACGTGAATTAGGTTTTAAAAAGTACAGCAAAGACCATAATTCCATAAGATTATTCTGCAAAGGCGTTCCAGTTAGTAGTAATCTTCTCTCGGAATTAAAGTTCAATAAAGTGTTCCAACGTTGAGATTTAAAATTCTTGATGTTATGAGCTTCATCAAGAATCAAGTAATGCCATTTCTTTTTCCTGAAATTAATTGCATCTTGCACTGCGAGATGGTAAGATGTGATACAAACATGGAATGAATGTTCTTTTGACCATCCTAAACGTTTTTCTTTACGTTCTTTTGGACTACCATAATAAGTTAAAATGATAAATCCAGGGCACCACTTTTTAAATTCCATTTCCCAGTTGATAATGACACTTGTAGGTACAATAATTAAATGAGGTCCCCAAACTCCTTTATCGCAAGCCAAATGAGCCAATAAAGCAATGGTCTGAATAGTTTTACCGAGACCCATCTCGTCAGCAAGAATGCCATTACTCCCTTGTTCATATAAACTAGCAAGCCAATGAAGACCATCATGCTGATATGCACGAAGTTGACCTCTCAATAATGAAGGTATTGGTGTCCATGCTTTGGTATTAGTAAGAGCCGCAATAGTAGTAGGCTGTCTTGTTTTATCAATACCATCTTCTAGTATACTAGGTTCCTTTTCTAGCTTTTTCCTCTTTGCACTAACTTTAGAATTGTCTGAACGATTACCAGAGGTTATAATAGCTTTTTTCTTAAAGCTTTCCTGGGACTTAGATATTAAGAATTTAGTCGTGAAATCATCATCTGTATCAGTAGATACTACAGAAATTGACTCATCAGTTTCATGTCGAGGCATTTCACCACCATTCTCTGGAATGTTTTCAATTCGAATAGATACATTCGAACTTTGAGAACTTTGCGTTGATGTTTCTAATTCTGAAAGACTATCTTCGTCACTATCATATAATGATAAGACAATACTTTTTCTTTTCTCTTGAGCACCATTTTTTAAACCTTTACTAGTAGTACCATTTGACACTGGCTTTGATTCTTCAAAGTGCTCAATATCGTCATTTTCTTCCTCGGAATTTTTATTAACGCCATAACGCTTTAATAATTCATCAATGGGAAGATTCATTTCATCAGCTAATTCATTTAATTCATTCGCTTCTTCTTCAGAATCTTCTTCAAGTTCTTGAGCTTCCAATGAAGCCTCATTATCTTCAACACATTGATCCAGTGACACTGTAAACTCTCTGTCATTAATGTCAGGATCATCACTTAGATTTACCGTTTTTATATCGAGAGATAATGTTCGTTTGCGTAAACTCTTTCGAAGTGCATTGTCTAATTGCTCTGGGGACGTTATTGAAGGGAAAGAATTTCCCTCATTTTCAACATCCATATACGCGTCTGAATCTCCATGTTGAAAAGATTGATCTTTTTCAACTTCTTCATCGGACATATCCGGATCTGTAGAACGATCATCTTCCTGATCCTCAAGGTAAAGAGGGTAATCATATTTTTCCATTAAATCCTCCAATGGAAGGTCTTTCTCAGCTTGTAAATTGCGAATTTCTTCGTCATCATCCGAAGATTCAATTTCCATGACCTCTTCATCTATTGACATTCGATCGTCATCTGATAAATTAATATTTGATCTGAATTCCTGCTTATCATTGTTGTTTGTATTAACATCGTCCATAGTAGTAGTTCCCATTAAATATTTTTCGTGAAATTCAATCTTCTGAGTAGCATCTTCAAAAAGTGCATTAAGTTTTTGTTTGCCTCGTCGTTGTTCTTCTTCGGCCACCAGCTTGTCATGCATATCATTAATAAACTAGAATATCAATTTCGAATTAATAATTAATGCAATATAAATTTTTTGAAGTAATATCTATGGTTATAAATTTTGATATATCAAAATATAAGATGATATTTGACAAACTAAAAAAAAAAATTATAAAAAAATATATTGTGATAACTTACTTTCGCTATTTCTCTCCACCTATATTTGACTAAGTTAGCTGTTGTTTTAGCTAACTTTTTGATTCGCTTTTCTTCAGCTTTTATTGCATTTGGCTCTTTCATCGCTAATTTGTTAAAATGTCCTAAAATTGCCCTACTGACTTGATGCGTTTTTCTTAACCTTTCATCACTACTTTTATTCATTCTTTTCGACTTTGCCACTACTCCGTCAAGAATGTAATCCCAATGAACCTTTTGGCGTGGTGGTTCATAAGCTGGTTTAGGAATTGGTTGTAATTTTCCTTTATTTTTTAAGACAAAAATACGATAATCAACGTCTATCTCATTTGGAATCCTAGCTGCCTCTTCAGCAGGGGTGATATCCTCATCATCCAAAGTGATGAACGATTCCAAATATGCTTCAAAACTTGGAAATTGAGCATGACCTCGCTTACGTAGCGAATACAATGACATACTACCCGATGGTGCATTATCACGATTACTAGTAGAATCTACCCTTGAGGACCTACGGTAAGTGCGACTTCCACTGTCAGATTCTCCAGAAGTATGCTCGGATGGAATGACATTGTGGAATACACGCGAACCGATAGATTGTTGTAACATACTGAGGATAGAATCACGATGTTTGTTAAGTGACCGACGAGTGGACATCCTAGTAGAATTTGATTGGATGCTGTTGGTGACTTGTTCGTTTAAAGAGGACCATAAGTTGTGATTTTCTAAATACTAAGTCAATCATTATTACAAAACGTAAACACCCATTTAGCACACCCCGAAATGAATTTATTTAAATTAGATAAATAAAAAAATTTTTTAAGTTTATTTATCAACATTATTTGATACAGAATAAAAGTAAAAATAAACAACTTTAAAACTCTGAATAAATTAAATTTAAATCTAATATGAATCAGTGTAACGGTGCGAGAAAATCGTACCTTAACCATACGCTCACTATTATCAGTATTTATTCTTTGTGGGTCGAGATCCCACATCAACATATTATAAGATTCCATATAATACAACTCTCGAACCAAGCTGTCATGTTCTTCAACAACTTGAACGAGGTTATCCACACGCTCCTTTACATGCTCTTCACGAATTATATCCAAGGGAGTCTTTGGCTTTTCTGGCATCTTTGATATTATCTCCGAAGAAGATTCTTCATTATTTGACAAAGTTTTAGCTCTTTTCGTCCTAGGAGTAACAAAGGTTTCTTTAGGGTAATTGCCATCATTATTGTTTGATTCATTTAATGTTGCATTTCTACTATTAACGTTGATTTTTCGTTTCCGATCATTTTGACGCGCGGATTGTCCGTTAACAGGAAGTTTAATATTATCCAAAGGTAACGGATTTTTCCGAGGTCGACCTGGCCCTCGTTTTATAGGAGTAATGTTTACATGAACATCAGAAGTTGTACCTATTGGAATTTCGTTATTTTTTCCATTAAACATTGGTCTTTCTGACATCCTTTGCGTAAAAGTATCATTATTTGAGATACTTGTATTACTAAAATGTGCAGATGGCGTGACTTCGACAGAAGTTTGATTACCAGATACCTTTTTTTCAGGTGTAGTTGAAGTGGAGGCTGTACCTGAATCAATAGAAAACTTCAAACGAAGTGACTTTGCAGTCATATTAGGAGGTCTCCCAGGAGATTTATACGATTGGGCATTTGGACGAGGTATTATAGGTGAACCTATGGTGCGTTGAGTCTCTGTTAAATCAACGTTTTTACGTGGTCGACCGGGACCTCGTTTAGGACTAATAATTTTAACTTGGTTCTTTGCAGATAAGGATTTCTTCTTTGTGGGAGATTCTGTACTACTATTACTACTAAAGCTATCATTACTAGTGTCTGTTTCTGAGTAAATATTATATCTCCGAGGTTTTTTTCCAATATTTCTTTGTGACCTCCGCGTAGTAGTTACTGCGGCACTATTATCTTGACAGATTACCACTTTTACTTCTTCGTTTTCAGTAAAGTCGATTCCGCTAGTACTTTGACTTATGTTTGGTGATATTTCAAAAAAGTTATTAGTTGTGATTGGGTCTTTGTTATTTATTTCGTTATTTGGTGGTGTTGAATTAGGTTCATTTACATTAAATTTTTCAGTGTAGGAATTGTTTTCCTTATGATCGTTGGAGTTTGACATTGTCATTGCACAAGCTACGACCATTGTAAAATAATATTCATACTTTAAGGACCTCAAAATAATATATCAATATGATATATAACGTTAAACTTTTGTGGCGAAGAAAAGTTTAACTCGGAGTTTTTTTTTTCTTTCGTCACTTCCTGACAAATAAAAACCTTTTGAACTCCCCTTTTACTTTTATGGGAGTTGCATGATTACGAAATTCACGTGATTTTTGTTATGCCTATTTAGGATATTATCGACCATCCCCAGTAGTTTTTGTAGTTTTACTCAATTCAAAACGAGAGGATTTTTATTTTGTATAATTAATTAGCACATACTTTTAGCTTTTTTTTTTTTTTGTCGTATATTTATAATTTTGTTAATGTGTGACATAATTAAGTAAACTCATTAAGTACAATATTTAAATTCAAGTTTCCATCCACATCTAAGTAAAAATATGTTCATTCCTGTTCATTCTATAATAAACTGGAAAGTTGTTTGCGTCCCAATGAATGAATAACATACGGAGCTCTTGCGGGTCTATCGGTTCGATTGGTTTCAGGAGTTGCATGGTTAGTAGGATTTAGGGGATTTGGATTCGGAAGAAAAGAATTAGTCAAATCAGGAATAGCAATTCCAACATATTCAACTCTAACCCGATGTTGCTGAATAAGATCAATTTTAAATAGCGCTCTGTCACGATCTGATTGATTATTATAAAAACCAACGAGAATTCGTCAAATCATTCAATAATATTAATAACTCTATCCATATATTTGGTGGTGGGCATGAATTAATAAAGGGCTTCGACCGTTGACCAAAAGTTGGCTTTTGATAACAACACCAACGTCAGGTCGAAACTCATTGCCTCCGACTACACCTATGCCATTACTAACTGTTTTCAAATTTGGATCGTGCGCTTCATATGAATTTACTAAGCGAGTATGAATAGATTCTTTATTGATCCCATCATACTAAATAATAGAATGTTAACCAGAATTAAACTTACTTTGATAAATAAGTTAAGTCTTTCCCAATTCTTTCAGCATTATATGGCTCATGTATTGCTTCAAGTACACATAAATCAACTTTATTCATATCTAATTTATCAGCTGGAAGACTGATATTGACGACATCTTGTTTTTTCTTTTTTAATAGCTATGCATTCGAGATCAATTATAGTCATTAGTCATACTTTTGCCTATTAAAAAAGTCTTAAAGCGCTATTAAATACCATATTTATTTGGGAAGTTCGCTGAGTCTGATCGAGCATTTCTACTTGTAATATTTTTCTCAAAGTTGAGGAATTGACATCCATGTTGAAAAGGAAAGTAGGTTAGATCTGTTCGAAGCAAAAGGAACAAATAGGAAAAGAAAAAAGTATTACGTGTTCCTTTTTATATCCGCGGAAGCATATGCCTAACTTCAAACTCCGTAAATTCAAACTCCGCAAAATAACAATTATTTTAAGGAAGTTCAATGGTACTATTAATATGTAAACGATATATGTAAACGATCATAGTTAAAGTGTAAAATAAAAAGTGTAAAATAAAAAATGAAAAAAAAATAATAATTAAAAGATTTAATTTAAATTATTTTATAATTTACCGGGACTTCTTAAAACTCGGGACAATAAAAAATATTTTAATGATATAAAATTAATGGTGGTCTTACTTTTATAGAAAAATTTTCTTTACAAATTTGTATTATAAAAACTTTGAGATCTTTGTTATATAAAATATAAAAAAAAAAAATATATTGTAATAAATTTCACATTTTGAATTATCTCCAAATAAATTTGACTTCAGGCTCATCACCAAGGATTTCATCTAATTCACGGGCACTACAACCTTCCATCGTACAAATTTCATCATAATGATGCTTACCATTAAGCAATCTTTAATGTGTACAAGAGAATATCAATATCAATTAATAAAAGTATTTATAATTTATAAATTCTTAATTTTTACCTTCGCAATTTTGACGGTAATTTACTTATTTGATTGTGTGGCTCTGGTAACACTGGATATTTATGAACTCGATATAAAAATCCTTTGATTATCCCAAAGGATATGAAACGTCTGAATGAAGTTTCCAAGATTTCCTCAAAGTTAATAGTTAATAAAAACTTCTAAATTCGTAAGTTATTTTTCTATACCTTATGTCTATATTTAGAGATGCGACTTGATTCTCTTGTACCCATTCTTTGAGAGTAAGCCCATGTTTCAATAGACAATATAGAGAAAATAATTTGGCAAATGAAGGTGACATTGTACCTATCAAATCAATAAACAAAATAAGCATTTCAATAAAACTTGGAATAAGTATCAACCCTCTACTTACCTGGTTTTCTAACGTATGATAAACATTCGCTCTGAATTGATTCATCCTCAATTATTCTCGTAATATCTGGTTTTACGGCATACACATTTGAAAACTAAGAAAGATCCAAATAAATAATTTGATTTTTAAAAAATAACGCGTTCAATTTTAATATACCTGAAAAATATCAACAATGATAATACATCCATAGTATCTAAAATAAAGGAAAAAAAATAAATATAAAAAATAAAAATCATTTCTTCTAGACACATACAACAAATGTTCCATGCATTTTCTAGCAAGCCCATAATCCACATCCGCCAATTCTGCTATCTTTTTAACATGATGTATGCCATTTATACGCGTTGCTATCTAAATAAAAGAAGTTACTAATAATTACTAATAAATTATCTTTAAAACCATCTCAACCGACCTTTTTCATCGTAATATCCCAGTTATCGTCCATCAACACTTCAAGGTTAACTGTGCAAATTGGTACATGATAATCATAAACTGGCGGAGGATTACGATAAGTTGGAAACAATTTTAAATTAATTGTATTTGCAGAGTCTATTTATTTATATAATTGATTAGATGACTTTTTTCAAAATGTAAGAGCAATAAAAAATAATGTAATAATATTTTTACTAACTTATTGGAATTTGGCATTCACAGTAACTATTAAGATCCTCAAGGAGTTGTTCAATAATATTATACATATAATACTTCGTGGAATCATTTGACAAAAACTCGCTTTCAATCTTTTAAAAGTTCAAAACGTTATTGAATTATGAAATTATGAGAATTACTATATATTTATATATATTAAAATAATTAATGAATTGACGCGTATAATACACAACTTACTTCTAAAGAAGTTAGAACTCTAGCAACTTTCCTCACGACGGGCTCATAACTCGAAGTATCAGCCCCACGATCAAAAACAAAACTTAAATTAAACATAAAAAAATTTCTATCATATTTATTATCTCTTATAATCACTGGAAAACCCATAACTTTATATGAATCAGTACATATGTTAACCAAATGTCCACATAATGGCGGTTTTGGTATAATATACTCTGAAATTGAATCAAAATCTATAATTGGTATTGACTTTTCTGTAGGTATTATAGAACCTTCTGGTACTTCAAATACTACTTTTGGCCCGGTTCTTGGATCAAATGCTGAATAAAATACCGAAACTAAACGCGGTGGGATACCAGCTTGAAACTCACTCTCCTGTTGAGCGTAATCTTGCATATTATTTAATTAAAAGTTGAAAAAAATGAATTCGTCAAAAATGATCGGCTGATTATAGGCCTGTTCATTACCGGATCGACTTAACCAATCATGTAACAGTGATGATAAAAACTTTAAGGGTAGGAAAAAAACCTGGAAAACAAAAAATTTTTAAAAATAAAATCGTTTCGCTTAAAAAATCATTAATAATTTTCAACTCCACTTAGTTAGTTCTATTGCTTTTACTTAAAAATTACTTTATTTCTTGAATGAGTTTCTTGAATAAGTTTATTCCAAAAAATGGTTTCAAAAAATATAAATGAAAAAAATACTTTTAGATTTGATCCTAAAAGTAAACTATTGCCTCTACTTTAGGTGATTTGCCAAATGAAGACTTTACTTTTGACAAAGACCTAGCTAAAGAAACCTTTCAACTAAAACAAATGCTACTCATCAATATTTTAAATAAAGATGAATATATTTCTATTAAAGATTATTGTTATTCTATACCTAATATCCTTTGCCTGTGCTTTTACTATTCAAGAAACTCTTAACCTTCACTATTATCAAAGCTATCAACAACCACTTTATGTAAAATAACATGTAAAAGATATTAACATTATCTATCATATTAATTTCATTAGATCTATAATAATATAATTTAACAATTAGGATTTGATGTACACATCATTTTTAATAAAATTTCCAATTTAGGAATTAATCAATTAATCAATTATAAAGAATATAAGAATAACATGAGTAGACATATTAATATATTTATATATTAATATGTCAGCTTAATTTAGATTAATATGTAATAAGATATTATAGTTTATTTGGTTACATATTAGTTAATCAGAATATAATATATCTATAAAGACTAACATGTAACAGGACATTATAGTTTATTTAGTTATATGGTGCCAGAAGTCTTAACTTGACAATTGTTTCAAATTTTCAGCGATGATCTTTTATCATGTGACAAGCAAATTGACTAATGAAAAATCAGTAATTTGTGTAACTTAGAGGAGATTAATTTAGAATATCGACACCCGACAAAATTTTTTTAACCTTGATCACAAGCATCGTCGCCAACCATCAAAATATTATATGGTGTACCAAGGATAGTAAAAAAATCTCCTAATTATTTTTGTTCAGTTATTCAAGTTTCTTTAATAGAGATTAGTAACATGAAGTTCTAGATTTTACTTAAAATAGGCGATCAGGAAAGAAATCTGTCAAGAAATTTTGACGAAGCTGAAGAATGATCTAAAAGCTAAGTATTAAACTTTTTAATTTATTTATTATAATGCTATTATAATACTATTATCTTACTAATCATCCATTATTTTTTCAATATTTTCAATATTTTCGGGCAATCTGCAATGTGACTTATATTTATTAACGGCCCATTTGGTGGTTCTACCCTCTAACCCTCTACAATGTATCTTCAAGATTTGCATGTGAATTTGCGAATAGTCATAATAGGAATGCTATCAAGAGTTTTAGGAATATGTTTTAATAAGTCTGCATATTTGTAACTACATAATCCTTTAACTTCTCATTTTATGAAACCCCAGTATCACTTTATAAAGTTACATTCACAATGAAACTTTGGATACCGTTCAAAAATATGCCCTAATCCAACAATAGTCTTTTCTAATGCTGATCATTGCTCAAGAAAGTCGGGTTGCAAAGATATTATTCGCTGTACATAACAATTCAGTCTTGTTAAGTCATCATCAGCGTCTTTTCCAGAACATTTTTTGCATGTTAAATTAATTTTTCCTTAGACCAAAGATTACGTTCCTCAGCACTCTTTTAATCCCCTTCAGTTGTCCTCTTAGCTTCTCTACTGGGTAATCATTTGGAAATATCATAGATTGAATACATTTATCTTTACGTTTATCAATATACCACCCATTATGCATTTTAGGTTGCATTCCCTCGGATTCTAAATTCATTCTTGTTACAATCAATGCACCCTCTGCCATAGCATTATGATTGGTCGATTGATCAAAACAAAAAATGCCAATGCATCCGGGATGCAATATTTCAAATATTGGAATTGCTCTTTGTACGAGTTGTATTATAAAAAGTAAGGTAAGTTGGTTTAAAAAATATTTTCTCATTTATTATGTATACATAAAAAAAATTAACCAAACCTGTTCCATCATATGTTCCGAGGTCTAGTATTCATCTGCTTATACAGAACAAAGAATATAAGCATTTATATCTTTGACATGCAGATGTTCCTGTAATTGTTCGTTAGATAGTTTTAATGGCCCATAATATGCACAAAGGAAATCTGAGACATTATAGAACGTCCCAAATGTTTTGGCGTAAAACATCTTCTTCCTCTCCAATCCAAATTCTTTGTCATTTATCATTGGCATAAAAGTGACATTCATCGTGTGTTACTTAAATAAGCTCCTTTTCTCCTGATTTAAGTTTAGATTCACATATAACTTCTAGTATATCACCATCAAATTCTTTCATACATTTTTTATATATAAACATTCTTTCTAACCATCCTTTTCTATATTTTACTACATCTGGCCTTTCATGCCCATTATAATAAACACCTTTTTTTCTTTCATCATACTTATATCCTCATAGATGCATATAGTTTCGGCATGTTTTCTCAGAAATGGTATCCTTTTTAATACTTTCTGTTAATTTTGGAAATAACGTTTCTTCAATATACATTTTTAGATTATAAGAAGAATGGGTTTTTAGTATCTGTTGTCATAACCATACTTGACAACCTTCAATGAAATCCTCATCATCCAGCAGGCTTTCGATTTTCATATGCTTCCCTTGAGAATGGATAGGAAGCTTACCAGTTTATATATAGTGACTTCCTCATTTTCTAATGCATCGAGCCATATAATCTCCTTTGTTTCACATAACTCAAGCAATTTGATTACTAGCGGTCATATTTCCTTATCCATCCATTAATTGTTGTATAAAATGACGCACACTTAGAAGACGTATATAATCATAAGTAAATATATTATGATTCTCTTTTTTAGATTTTCTTATTGAACATAATTGATTAAGCTTTTTTAAATGCACATTTAGATCCGTTTTTGTATTAATTGGCTGTGATGATCTAATATTTCCAGATACTGATTGGAAAAAGGTATCAATTCTTTTTATTCCTTTAGCATGTTCTTCTAATTCTGTTCTTTCCTTTTTTTTGCCTTCATTGTGTCGTTCTTGAATTTCCAGTATATGTTGCTCTAATGTTACTTATAGCATTCTCATGCCAATAGAGTGATTCAGTAATGAGTTTCTCTCCAATTTTTTTAAATGCTTAGAAGTCTTCTTTTGTCTAATCTTCAATAGTTTTATCCTCTGTAAATTCTTTGATAACTTTATCTTCCATCTAATCTTCAATAACTTCTTTGTCAACAGCATCTTTTATTGTAACTTGATCTTGAGACACATAACATCCTTTTTTTCGAGGTATTTGGCTAATTTGCTATTGTTTTTTGTTTTACATGGCATCTTAGAAAAAAATGAATCTAAATGTAAAAAAAAGACGTTAGCTAAAGAAAAAAATTTTAATTTATTCAAATTAAAAAATATTTTCCAAGTTTCTGAGTATAATTTATTAATAATAATTTGGACTGGCACTATGTTATTATAATATTGGCCTAAATTATATAAAATTTTGACCAATAAAATTACATGCATGTGATTTGATCTGTTTCAAATTTAAGCCAATCATATAAAATCATCTGATTTTAAAAGCTTATAACTTTTTATATAGACATTATTTTAAAAATCTGACCGGTAGTTTAATAGTATTCATCTTAAAGAATAAAGTTACTGGTTTGTTTTTTAAAAATTTTATTTTTTTAAAGAGTTAAAAGATTTTTTAGTGTTACAATTTTTATTGTCAGGTTAAGATTTCTAGCATCATAATAATAACACAAATATTAAGTCAATAAAGGAAAGGAAACAGATACTGTATTTTCTTAGATGAGGTATTTAAGAAAAGAGTTAATAATGAAAATAGGCAGAGAAATAGAAAAAGAAATTATTGCATAAATCAGCTACTAAAGACTAGCATAGCGGTTATGCTTATATCACAATATCGATCATTGTCGATCATATATATGAATTATCACATTATATTGTTTAGATTTTAAGCTTCGGATAAAGTTATAGTTGTTCAAATAAATAGCAATGATTATTAAATTTAATAATTTAGATTATTTAAAATGTATTATAAAAATTTTATAGTAAAAAAAAAGATAACATGAAAGTTAGCTTTGAGCTGAAATTTTTAATAATTCGGCTATATGCCGATCATGTCGATCATATGCCAATCATAATTTTAAAGCTTCGGGCGAAGCCACAGATCTTCAGGCGAAACCTGAAAATTTCATCATATATTCATTAACTATTTAGGATTATAAGATAAAATGAAACCTGCCTAATTCGCTTGAAATCAAAAGTTTTCTATATATTATTTACAGCACTTTTTTATGTTATTACAATCAGTTTTTTCTAGTAAATATTACCCAATATTAGTTCAATATCGATAAAATTTGATATTATAATACATGGTAATAAATGTAAAATTTTAATGTATATTATTATGTAGGAATTTCCAATCAGAGTTAATTAACTTAAATAAAAATCATTTTTACGGTATTTATTATATGTGATAAAATGAAAAATGATCAGCAAATGATTGGCAAAATGATCTGCAAAATGTAATAAAATTAAGCATGACCGCTATGCTTTAAAGAATTATCTTCTGTAACTCAAGACAAAGAATCTCAATTATATAAAAAAAAAAGTGAAAAATATTATGCAGGATATATTTAATTTTATCATAAATGAATCTGAGAAAAATCATATAAAGAAAATTTTGATAATAGGTTATGAGAAAAATAATTGCCAAGAAAAAATATAGTTTCAGAAGGATCTAGCAGAGTTATCAAATTCAAATGTATTGCAAAATATAAACCATTTATATGAAAATGCATGTACTACAGAAAATCAAAAAATAAAGGCTAATCATATAAAAATTTTATGCTAAAGAAGTTTTATTATAAGATTAGATAAAAGTATAGATGAAATTATGATCAGAGAAGAGATAGGTATAAAAAAGACCAAAGGACTAATTTATGATTCTATTCTAATATACAATATTGATACTAAACGAAAACTTTATATTAATACATTAGTAGAACCAAAAAGATTTATGAGTTTTTCAAAAAAAAATAGCAGAATTATCTAATAGTCAAATTTAAACTATTATTGAATATTTTTTTAAGAATCATAATACTGAATTACCTGATTATTAAGAAAACTCTATTATCAATTCTGAAGAGAAGGTTTTAAATGATCAGACTAATATATTGAAATATAAATGAATTCTTTGATTTCAACATAGGTAAGCTTACTTAAGTCTCTAATTTTTTAGATGAATCCCAAATCTAAAAAATAAATTATAGCACTCACTATGAAGAAGATTATTATGAAGATAATGACTAAAGATAGTTTTTATAATTGGTTTTAAATTTTATTTGTGTTGTAACCTAATTGTGACATTAATAAATTAATTATGATATGAATTGTAACACAATTGTAACATTTTTTGGTAATTGCAGTATCATCTTTAATAATAACACATATGATAAATATTATTATAAAAATAAAGGATATTATTATTATAATAGAAGATATGAAAGAAAGTCTTCTTAATAATGAATTTGATTATCTCCAGTATATGCAAATATGATTTAATCATGTGTAATTGATCACCTAAAAATATGCAGTATGATATTAGGAAAATTCTTACTGAATGAATAGAAGCAGTACAGTAAATAGATCAGACTTGATTATTCTGCTAGACTTAACTTGATTCTTTTACATATAAGCAGGATTAGGAAGTACAATGTTAGTACAATAATTAGTACAGTTAGTACTAGGGTTTCTCAAAATCAAATCGAATCAAATATTTAAGCAATTTGAATTTGATTTGATTTTTTCGAATCAAATCAAATCAAATCAAATATTTGATCGAATCAAATCAAATCAAATTCAAATTTGATCAAATCAAATCAAATCAAATCAAAATATAAAATTTTTTTTAATTATTATAATGATATATTGAATTAAAGTTTTAATTAAGAAAATCATTAGTAATTACACTAAAAAATTTTAAAGATAGTTTTTATAAAGTAAGTTAGTAACAGATACATTTATATTAAGAAAACATAGTAAAAAAAGCATTTTCGAAGCTGCAAAGGCGTTTTTTACTATGTTTCACTTAGTAAAAAAGGCATTTCCGAAGCCGCAAAGGCGTTTTTACTATGTTTTACTTAGTGAAAAAAGCATTTCTAAAGCCGCGGAGGCATTTTCTACTATATTTTTCTTAGTTAATACCATCTCTGAAGCTTTGGAAATGGTTTTAATATTGATTCAAATCAAATCAAATATTTGAATAGTTGATTTGAATTTGATCGAATCAAATATAAATTTGTATTTGTATTTGATTTGATTTTCAAATCAAATATTCAAATATCAAATCGAATTGCAGAACCCTATTATTAATTATATGAAGTGGATCTATAGTTGAGTTATGCGGAAGGCCAGCAAAGTTTAATCCTTTTAGGATTGATATTCTGGGCATATTCTAGATAGTCGATTCGTTAAGAATTTGACGTAGATTTTTCTTGCTGTTTCTAAAAGAGTAATTGGCTTAGTATTATTGAGATCACATTGCTATAGTTTGGGTTTGGGTATTGGATAAATGTAAGCTAATTTCCATCCTACAGGAATATCTTGCAGAATTGTATAAATGTGAAAAATCTTAAAGAGCAATTTGTAAGCTTTAGTATGAAAATGTTTGATGAGTTCATAAGTAATACCTGAAAGTTTAGCAGCTTTATCGTTTAGAAAAGAGTTGATCAATTGAATCCATTCATTAAAATCAGAAAGGTCTAAGAGTAAGGAGTAGCAATTTTCATTAATATAATCTAAACCATTATAGTGTTGTTGCCTTAGATTTCAAGAAGGATGTGATTCTTTATTTGAGTTTATAGAATTAGCTATTTTTTGAAAATGATCACTAGTATGTGAAAGAAAATTAGAGGGGTCAATCTTCAAATATGATTAATTTTATTCATTTTTTATGAGAACTCTATCTAGTATAATTGATGTTTTTCTTCTTTCGAGACAGGAATCGATTATTGCTGATAGATTATCAGTAAAATAATTTACTTATTAATATATAAAAGAGGCAATACATTGTTCATCTTCAATTTTGTCCAGAAGTTTGATTTTTGATCGATATAAGATGATGGCTTCTTTGAGACTAGTCAGGAATGTTAGAAAAAATTTATTATCGTATGCAGATTTGATGTCTTGGGTAGGAATATTTTGCTCTATTAATTAGTTAAAAATAGTGATATATTTATTGTGATTAATTATATTAAAATGCATATTATGATTATAATCTTTATAACATTGGTAATAAAATTTGTTAATTTTGTTGAGAGATTTATAAGAGGACTAATGATTATATAGGAAGTCGTAGATCTTTGATTAGTAATAGTATGTTTTAGAAGAGTATTTTTAGCTGCTTGAATAATCGTACAGCTGAAGGATTCCCAAATAGAGTTAAGATTATTATGAGAAAAAGTTTGAGAGTCATCATTGAGAGAGTGCAATAATGGGTTTTGGAAAATTAAATTATCTAATTTTGATGAGAACTTATTCCATGTTTCTTTAAAAGTTTTGTCATACAGAAATTTGGTTTTGGTCAATTTTTTTTTTTTAGTAAAGCATTAGTTTTCTGATGAAAGATATTATTTTTGTAGAAGAAAGAAACTAATGGAATATAATCAGATTCGTAATTATATGAATAAGTATTTAAAAAGGTTGAAAAGATAAGATCATGAGTGAGGAAGAAGAGAGAAGAAGAGATAGTCAAAGGAAGAGGAGGAATTTGTAAAAAAAAAGTTGATAGGTAGAATTGATTGAAGATTTTTAAATTGTTCATTGAGTCAAGATTTTCAAGTAGAGTAAGGAAATATTGGTATCTTTTTTGTCTTGATGAAGAATATTTGTGTTTGATATTAATGTTAAAATTACCCATAACAATATGATGATAATTTTTTGATTTGGCTTCTAAAATTAGATCAAGAATCTTTTGTTGTATTTTAAGTC
>CAMKVN010001183.1:0-20219 GCA_946474995.1 Funneliformis geosporum | reverse complement strand
TTTTAAAATATTACATAATTTATTATAAAATTAATTAATACAAAATTTTATATATAATCATATCAATAATATTTTTACATATAAGTAATTATAATAATAAACCCTTAATCTAAGTATACCTTCATATAATCATACTATTTTATGATCTCGAGGGGTGTGATTATAGAGGGGTCAACTGTATTTATTATATTTATTAAATTTATTATATTTATCATATTTTATTTACTATTATTTTATTTACTATTATTTTATTTTGTATAAATACTCTGTATCTTTGACTTGCTAAATAGCAGTCATTATAATTCTCTAATAAATCAATACTTTATCTCTAAAACTTATCTATGCTTGTTAAATAATTCATTCTTCTTTAAATCTATATCAATAAAGACAATCTGAAACTTTAATTTAATTATTCGTATTTAATTTTTCATAGTTTAGACGCATTTAAACTCCCTGCTAACAAATAATCTTTGTTAACTTAACGATAAACAATTTAAGCTTAACAAGTGGTGATTCCTGCCAATCTATTCTTTATTGATAATATATACAATAAACTGCTGATGAACTAGCGAAATATATAAATTTTGAAGAAGTTGAACATAATACAACTAAGCATATTGGAATATTTCCAGTAAAATCAAGTCATGAGATATAGTAAATCATATGATCTGTAATGTGATTTTACTGGAAATGTTCCCATATTATTAGGCATTATTCTAATACTAGTTTAAATGTAGATTATACTTGTTTTTAGTGTGATCCTCTACCCTCAAATAATAATCTTATAGATAGTTTTATATACTTTTGGGTTTGGTTTAACTTTATATATCAAGCTGATACTTACTCTACAAGAACTACTATTTCATTTAATTTATTTTAAAACTTATATCATAATACTAAATCAGAATAACATGACGAATGATTAAAAAATGTTATAATATCAATACTTTTTAGTATTTGCTATCAGTCTACACCTATATCATTTAATATTTTATATTTATATATTTAAGACATAGCATTTAACATCAACTGTTTTAAATAACAAGTTGCACTATCTATCTCAGGAAGTGTTTATATTAAAATATTAGACCAAGATTTACTATAAATACAAAGAAATAGACAGTTATTATATCAAATACTTGCTTTACCAATTCTCTCTGCTAATAGTTTATCTAACTTAACTGCCAGAATCCATCACTTAAACTATCAGAAATTATGGTAACAGGAGATCAAATAAGATAAGCATTAGAAGGTAACTTTGATGTAAAAGGAGCTAATTTACATGGAAAAGAATATACAATCAAGTTAATTATTTTCATAAAATTGAGAATGAAGATCCTGGTGAATGGCTCACTTCTTTTAAATAAATATTAACTACTAACTGATGGATTACAAAAGTTAGAAAAAAGGCTATAACTGGAGAACATATGAAAGGAACAGCTGCAGATTGGTTTGAAGGAATTTCTGCAACTATTGGAGACAATTGAATTATAACAACCAATAGTAGTAATATTTTTTTAGATCTTATTAAGGCACATTTTATTAATAAAACCAAGAAAAATCAATAATATCAAGAATTATCTGTGCTTTGACAACAAACTGATGAATCTATTGACTTGTATGCTAACAAATTCAAGAAATTAGCAAATAGAATTGGAATGACAGATAATATTAAAAAGAAAGAATATTCCTTATAGGACTTAATTCGGCATATACCTTCTTGTATATTTCTAAACCCAGCTGATTTTAATGTTGCAGTAAATTCAGCAAGAACCATCAAAATTGGTTACAACTTTGCAATTAATAGAATGCCTAAAAAACTTAATACAATTACTAGTATTATTCCTGATACTCCTAAAAAACCTTTATTAGTAATGAAGTTGATGAATTAACAAAATGAATGAAACAGTTATCTCTTAATTATACTATTTGACAACCATCTTATTAGCTCAACCTTAAGTGTCTCTAAGGAGAAAAAACTTTAATAATGAAAGAAATTTTCCTAATGAACGAAATTTTAATAAGAGAAATTTCAATAATAACCAAAAATTTTCTAATACACAAAGAAAACCACAGCAAACGAATCTAACTTGTTTTAATTGTAAAAAATTGAACATTTTAGTAGAGAATATACTGCATTTTGACAACCATGATCTAACTGAAATACTCAATTTAATGAACTTAGAGATATTCATTTAGCTGATTAATATTATAATAAGGAAGTTATCTATGAAACTGAAAAAAAGAAAGAATATAAAGTCTATTTGAATATCAGATTTAGATCATACCTTAGCAATCCAATTTCGAAGAATAAAAGAGAAAGACAAAGTGAATCTCAAAGGAAATAACTCTTAAGACCTATGATTACTCAATATTTCAGCCTTAACATGTTTGATAGGGTTTCTCAAAATTGGATCAAATCAAATATTTAAGCAATTTAAATTTGATTTGTTTTTTCAAATTGAATTGAATTGAATCGAATTGAATTCAAATATTTGATCGAATCAATTTGAATCAATTTAAATTTGATCAAATCAAATCAAATATATCAAACTGCAAAACCCTAATGCTTGATAAAAAAAATAGAAGCAGAATTAGTACTCATACCTAAACTAACTACAACAGAAAAACAGAAAAAGCATCTTGACGAAGATTACTACTAGCACTATCGAACAATTGACTGAATTCAATATTTCTACATATCTACAAAACCTACATGTAGATTTTCTATAGGACAAGTAGCATATTCGATTCCTAAGTATCGATCAGATTTAGCCAAAGCTGTTAGATATTCAAGAGAAAAGAATGCTAAAAAAGCAAATTTAGCAAAAAGTGATAATAAACCAATGATTGCTGCTAAGTGTATCCTTCGAATTAGATAAAAAGCTTAAACTGCAATTATTGATAATGAAGCGATTACTAGTATTATTATTAAATTATTATTAGACAAACTTGGATTTGTAATCAACCGCTTCTCAAAAATGATCATAGTAACTGCAAATGAAGTTAGAATTCGCTCTCATAGAATTATTGATAATATATCTGTCAATATTGAAAATATCTAAGTATTAATATTCTTTCAAGTTCTAGAATCAAATGATGAGATCCTTATTCTTGAAAATGATTGGCTAAGAGAAATTAATGCTAATATGAATTGGAAACAATCTACTTTAACCATTAAACAAGAGAAATATGTCATACAAATCCCTGTAACTTTAATAAAAACTTCTAAAGTAGTAATTCAGGAAAAAGAGGAAACTGATGAAAAGGATGATTATGAAGATATACACTTAGAAAAATATCCTGTCTACCTATATGATAAATATTTTGAATCAGAATCTGATAATGTTAATGAAGTGGAATTTAACTCCTAGAATAACTACTATTCTCCAATAAATTCAGAAGAAGATACCGATAAAGAAGAAATGAAAAATAATTCTAAGAAAATTAACCAAGCAATCTTTTTTGCTAAAGCAGTAGAATTTATCGCTGAACAGAAAATTATTCTATTTAAACAAATAGGATCATTGGATGATCACTAAAAACAATTATTCCAAAATCTTTTAGTTGAATATACAGTCAGAGCTTGATATAATAAACCTTCTGATTTACTATGAAATTTTTTAAAAAAAATCAGTTTATCAAAATTTATAAGTTCTATTTAATGATTTTTATATGTTCAAATATAAAGTCAAATTTTTTGAAAAAATCATTTTAACAAGATTTTATTAAGTAATTGTTATATCGAGAATTATTATATCGAGTTCTAACTGTACTGATATCTATGCAAAAAGTCAAATGAAAATTAGAAGAATCACAGAAATTAAACATTGTATTAATACTGGAAATGTAATGCCAATTGCCTAAAAACCTTATAGGATAAATCCAAAAAATACCAAATTTTTAAATGAAGAATTAAAACAAATAGAAACAAATAAAATAATCTGATTATCCTATAGCCCATAGGCCTTATCAGTTATAATAGTTGGAAAGAAAGAAGGTAATAAAAGACTTTGTATAGACTATCATAAGCTAAATGTAGTAACAAAAATTGACACTTATCCTTTACCAAAAATAGATGATTTATTAGACTCCTTAGGTGAAGCTTATTAGTTTATCACATTAGATCTAGCCAGTAGATATTAGTAAATGGCTATGCATTCTGAAGATATAGAAAAAACTGCATTCATTACCACTCATAGACTATATGAATTTCTTATCATATCCTTTGGATTAAATAATGCTTTAGGTACCTTTCAATGACTAATGAATTGGGTTTTGAAAGATTTTATTGGAATATTTGTAGCAGTCTACCTAGATGATGTAATTATTTACATAAAAGAATCTTTTAAATTACATATTGATCAAATCCAACAAGTTTTTCAAATATTAAAGAACATACAATTATCAATAAAATTAAAGAAATGTTATTTCTGCTAACCTTTTCTCACTTTTTTTAGACATAAAGTTAGTCAAGGAGGACTTCTACCCGATTCAGAAAAATTATAAAAATCAAAAACTTTCTAGAACCTAAAAATTTAATTCAATTATATGCTGCATTAGGATTATTTGGTTACTATCAAAAGTTTATTAAAGATTTTTCAAGGTATGCAATACCAATGAACATGTTACTAAAAAAGGACCAGTCATCCAAATGGGAAGATAAGCAACAACATAATAAAGGAAAGGCTTATAAAATCACACATCTTACAATACCTAGATTTCAAAACACCTTTTACCTTATATATGGATGTATCAAAAAGAATTAGAAGCTGTTTTTGCTCAAAAGAAACTAGAAAAAGATTTTGTAATTACTTATACTAGTTATTCTACTAACAAGACTGAAGAAAATTATCCAATCACTAATCTAAAATGTTTAGCAATTATATGGACTATTAAACACTTCTATCATTACTTTAGTCAACCATTTATAGTGATAACTGATTATGCAATATTAAAATAGTTAAAAACATCCAAAATGCCAAAAGGAAGGCATAGATAATGGAATTACAACAACACCATTTTACCATTGAATACAGAGCAGGAAAGCATAATGCTAATGCAGATACCTTATCTCAAATGTATGATGAAGAATAACCTGATAAATGTTTTATGATTAGAATAATCAATCCTAATTCTGAGAAAGAATTCCAATGGAATAATAATACTTCAAGTAAGAAAGAAAGTGAATAGCATATTTTGTCAGAAACTGAATCTAAAATTGATGAAGAACGTTAGTTTGAAGAAGAATTAATATAATAATTTTCCAATACTCCATTAATTACAGTAATTGGTTATAAAAGCCCTAAAGATGAAATGGAGGAAATTTATCAAAGCAATATAAAAATTAAACAAGTTATTGCAAACCAACTGATTACAAAAGAAGGATCACAATGTATTTTCGCATGTGATATAAAAAATCATCATATTCATACTTATTGTAAATATGTAAATGAAATTTATTATATAGAACCATCACTCATAATTATAAAGTTGGATATAAGCTTGGAAAGATTCAATCTAATAGGGATTCAACTTATTTACTTAATGATCTTTGGTGAAATGAACCTATTTTAGTAAACAAGAAAATGTATTTGCATAACTTTATAAATCTCTTGAAAATATTGATTCCTTAATGACTCCCTCTTCTTATTAAATATTTTCTTTATTTTATCAAAATATTTAGTATATTACAATTTTTATTCTTAGAATGAAACTAAAGTGTTTACATTATTTACATTATGATAGGTAGCTCAAAAATCATTTAATTATAATGGAAACTACCTAACATAATAACCTTTTTATATATTTAACTTTAAATACTTTTCCCCTATATTTAATTCCCAATAAATTATTAAATTGAAGCATTAATCAAAATTCTTTAAAATCAATATATAAGGAACAAAAAAATAATTTTGAAAAATTATTAAGAGTAATTAAAGTATCAGAGTTAGAGGCAATACTTTATATGATGTATAATGATCCAACTGCTAGATATTTTTCAAATAATATAATGTTTAATAAAATTCGTACTTAATATTATTGGCCTCAAATGTATAAAATATTAGAGCATACGTTCAATTATGTAATACTTGTCAAATGAGAAGAAGACCTAAAGATAAAAATAAACTATGTCCTATTCAAGTAGATTCACCTTTTTATAGAATTGGAATAGACTTTATTGGACTTTTATCACGAACTAGTAAAGAAAATAAATATATTATAGTCACAATTGATTATCTCATTAAATGGTGAAAAGCTAAAGCAGTAAGAGATGCAACTGCTAAAAATGTTAGTCAAATTTTTATATAAAGATATTATTTGTTGATATGGATGCTATACAAAGATTTTATCTGATAGAGAATCTCATTTTAACAATTAGTTAGTTGCACAATAAATGGATCAATTTCATATTTGCTATAACTTACCAACTCCTTACCATTCTAGGATAAATGGATTAATAGAAAGATTCAATAGAACTTTATGTGAATGATTCGATTCGATCAAATTCAAATCAAATATTCAAATATTTGATTTGATTTGAATCAATAGTAAAGTCATCTCCAAAGCTTCAGTTGTGGTTTTTACTAAGAAAATCATAGTAAAAAGTGTCTCAATAGTTTCAAAATACCTTTTTACTAATAAAACTATAGCAAAAAGCATTCTGTGACTTCAGAAATACCTTTTTTACTAAGAAATCCATAGTAAAAAGTATCTCCATAGCTTTAAAAATATCTTTTTTACTAAGAAAAACAGTAAAAAATGCTTTTATGACTTCAAAGACATTATTTTACTAAGAAAACATAATAAAAAATACCTCTACAGCTTTAGAAATATTTTTTATTAAGAAACCTAGTAAAAAATAAGTCTGCAACTACAGAAACATTTTTTTATTAATAAAATTATTACGAAATCGAAATGGTGGTTATTATTAAGTTTTCTTAGTAAAACTGAAGCTGTGATGGTAATTATTACTAAACTTTCTTAGTAAAACCGAAGCTGTAATAGTTATTATTACTAGGTTTTCCTAGTAAAACCGAAATTGTGAAGTTATTTTACTAAGTTTAATAGTAAAAATTACCCTGTTAATAAACTTACTTTGTAAAAGCTATTTTTGAAATTTTTTAGTGCAATTACTAATAATTTTCTTAATTAAAACTTTAGAATAACTTTATTTTAATATATCATTGTAAAAATTAAAATCAATTTTATATTCAATTCGATTTGATTCAATCGATTTGATTTGATTTGATTTGATTTGACTAATATTTGATTCAGTTTGATTTAATTCGATCAAATTTAAATTGATTCAAATTGATTCGATCAAATATTTGAGTTCAATTCGATTCAATTTTAATTTGATTTGAAAAAATCAAATTAAATTCAAATTGCTTAAATATTTGATTTGATTTGATTTTGAGGAATCCTAGCATTTTAATTTAAATATAATAAAAATTAAAATGCAATTAAAATCTTAGTTTTGATAAAAAATTCTCAAAACTTGATTTTCTTAAATCATAACCCAAATATTTCATAATTATTTTTTTATAATACTTTGTAATTATATATTTATTTAATATAAACACTTCTAATAAATGAATCACTTATTCTAATTTTTGTAAAGTTATTAAATTATAATAAATAAAGTATAATCTGAGATTAATTTTAGGATTCCAGTTTTATATTAAATAGTAATTTATGAAATATCATTATTTTCAATAATAATTTAACTATTTTAATAAACTGTAATTGAAAAAGACTTTTAATTTATATATTAAAAAAATCTGATTGCTTTTTTTGTATTTATAAAATAAAGTTACTAAATAATTATAATTTATTTTATTTGAAATTGATTAAAGTTTATTAAGATAACTAATAAATATTAATATACTGTATTAATTAAAAGGATGAAATAATATGTCTTCTAGTAGTCTTTATGCTATTTCTGATTGTTTTAACCTAATTCTGAAAATTTTGTTTAAGTATTACTTTGATCTTTTCTTTTACAAATATAGCTAGATTAACTAGATTATAAAGAACTATGAATATTATGAATTACATGAATAATAAAGGGTTGATTGTTAAGTTGTAACATAATTTTAAGTTCTAATTATAATGATATAGGATAAACAGAATTTTCTTCATTTGAAAAATTCACTAATTATATAAATATGAATTATAATAAAATTTTGATATAATAGTACCAGTCATAACAAGATTTTTTAAAGTTATATAAATATTTATTTTTATCATTTCTTGGAAAAATAAAGATTTCAAATGATATTTTTTTTATTAATTAATATAGCATTACAATTTACTATAATAAGTTCATCGATTATATGTAAATCAGCAATTAGCATTATATATAATAAAAATGTAATTTTAAATAATTTATATAAAAATAATTAAATTTATAAAAAAATACTTATATTCTATTAATTAAGAATGCTATTTTAAACTAATAAAATCAATGTTAACAAAATTAGTTTTAATGGTTTTTGTTATTAATTAAACTAGTTTTAATACCTAAATTAAATAAGTTTTGATAAGTTTAAATTATAGAAATTTGATTTAGAATAGTAATACTACTATTCTTTAGATTATTTATATAAATAATTTTTATATTATACTTTTTAACTTTTATATAAAATTTTTGTTAATCAAAATATTTATTTATAATATAATATATATCTTCTATTACTAAGCAATAAAGAAAAAATTAAATATTAATATATTATTTTTATTAAATATTACTTAATATCATTTATTATTAATTTAAAATTAAAATTTATTACTATTTTATATATTTTATAAAATCAGTAAATAAAATATATAATATTATAAAATTATTAATATTGGTATTATTATTTGAAACTAGTTTTTAGTAGTTTTAGAATAGTATTCTTAATTAATATTATTAAATATTGCATATTTAAATAAAATATTAAATTACAATTTTATTATTTATTTAATTTTTTTTTTAATTTTTAAATTTGATATTTTATTTAAAAAAATTATTAATATTCTTTTAAATTTGAATAATATAATACAATAAAATTAAAAATGATTTGTAATAAGATAAGTGATCTGTATTAATAATAATAAAAAACAATGCTTATAAACTAAAAATAATTAGTTTAAATAATGAATTTAAAATTAATCAATTATAATTTTTATTATATTAAGCAAGAAAATTTGTAATGGTATTCAATATATTTGCAAACTCATATTAGTTATTGTTATTTATAATTACTTTTAAGTTATTAAATTTCTGCTATTTATTCTTAATATATAAAATATAATTATTATCATCATATATTATTGAAATAAATAAAAAAAAAATTTAATAAATTGAAGCTCAAAAAAAAATTTAAATTTAAAAATTTTGCTACAATTTATATATTTAAAATAACATTTTTTTTAACACTTACATCTTTTTTATTATAAAACACGTGGATAAATTTTTTCTTAATGATACGTACCCGTCATTCTTAAAAGAAATTTTCGGTTTATAAAAACTTAAAAACTTTCAAACTAATAATCTTACTGATCAAAGACGTGTTAAGTACATGATTGAATATGAATTGAACAAAAAATGTGTCAACTTTGAATCCATTAATAGGAGTAGACTTCAATAATTTTCTTCGGTTATATATATACAGTATAACAAAAACTTTATTATTATTATTATTATTATTAGTAATATTATTAAAAAAAAAAGATATTAAGCTTAAAGGTGATGTTTAGAACAATAAATAAGTTTACAATCTCGACCAACACCCATATAATTATAATTAGTACAAATCGTGCTAATACCATAAAATACGGTGCAAGATCTTTCATAATTAAATTTAATAGGACCGACATTCTTCTTCTTGTGGGTTTCAAAGAAATCTAGCAAAGCTTTCTCAGAAATTTTCCAGGCATGTATTATGGCTAACCATCTTAATTTATGAGATTTGTTACGAGTTATAACGTTAAATAAAGGATCAAAATTAATCGAAGGAGTAGGAGCAAAACATCTTGGAATGGATGGATGCAGGAAAAGTGTCTCTAATTTATTACATTTATCCAACATTGCTTCTAGGTCACAAATGTTATCCTCTAATATAGGTCCATCATAAAAAATTATATTTGGTGAATAATTTGCCAATGAGACGAGAAGTTTTTGAGCGTTCTCCGGATCTTCTATCTGACACCCATGTAATGTTAAAGATCTTAAATTTTCTCCTGAACTACTTATTAATCCGGCAAAATATTCCAAATAAATTGGATATTTACTTTCAAAAGAAAATATTTCTAAAAGTTTAAATGAAGCATTTGAAAAATGAATTAAATCATCTTTACTATATCCTTGATAACCACAAGATTTTAATTCTAATTCTATTAAATTTTCGAATTTATAAAGAGCTAATAAAGGAAAGTTAACATTTTCCAATTTCAAATGAGTTATTAAAATTTCTCGCTGTGGCATTACGGGAACCGTTTCACCATTGGCCCAAGGTTCGACATTTGATAAGATAGCGCCTTTATAACGAATCGATAATCTTTTTAAATTTCTTTGAGCAAATATTAATGTTAATAATTCAGAGATTTGTGAATCAATCGCTATATCAAGATGCTCGATATTTAATGAATACTTTGCTAATTGTGAAAATAAGGTAGCTTTGGCCGGATGTGTACAATAATATTGCTTAAGACTTTTCAATTTTGATAGACAACTTCTTGCCTCCGGTATATCTTGTAAGGCTGAAATGATAGGTTCTGTTGTATCAGAACTTGTAAATTTCAAAGAAATTAAATACGGAGTTTGTCGTAGGAAATGATTTAATAAAACAATAGACATTTTTTGAATCTGATCAGACGTATAACGTCTTATTGAATCCCTTGTTGTAAAGTAGAGCCAAGATCTAACGAACAATTTTAAACGATACATATCTAAATGTCGTAAAAATTTTGAATATTCAAACAACAACTTTTGTTGAGTCGGTAATCTAACTCCACATCCGTTCAACGAAACGATTGATCTGTCTGAAAGTTCCGTTATATAAGTGGAGATAATCTGATTTTCTTCAGGAGAATGTACGTTATTATAAGGTTTAATTTGTTTAAACGTATCACTCCATAAAATTGGAATGGTAATTTTACACCATTCCCTATTTACTAAAATGCATGAATGTAAACTTGCAATATCATCTGCGAGGAATTCAACAACTTTCAAAACGATTTCCGTTAAAAATTTGATTGGTTCCATGGTTCACGTAACGTAAAAAGATTTTTTTTTTTTTTTTTTTTTTTTTGTTTGGTCAAGAACCCTTTTATAGATAATTTTTTTTTTTTTTTTTTTTTTATGGGCTGAATGAGTTTTCCATAAAGGGAGAATGAATTGTCCATCCCAATTTGTCGATCTAATTTTGTGCCTCATCTAACTACATAAATTATTGATCGACAATGCATGGCGCAGGGTAACTTCCAAAGTGGATATATTAGACCAAGAGATTTTCCAAGGGATTACGGAACGTGGTTGCTTTGGCAAGCTTTTGGTCTGTTTCATAGTGGCAAATTAAACTTTGAAATCTGGTAATAGATCTTCATGCAGCGATGCATATGGTTCCTATTAGAATAAATTTGTCAAACAATACAATCTATTTTATTGAATTATTGAATTAAAAAAAGAAAAAAAAGTCATTTATTGATTATTATGGTGCAGAAATTCCAAAAATGATGACGAAGGCATCTTTGTGAGCTATTAAGTTATTGAACATTGCATATATGACCATTGTGCCCTTAATTTAAATTAATCGACATTTCTAACTCAAACGTAACACTATCATTAGTTAAATTAATGAGATTATTAAGTAATCGCATTGCTTGTGTCACGTGAATCGAAAATCGCAACATAAGATAATATAAATATTAACACAATATAATCTGATGTAATCATTCGTCTTGTTAAAAAGAACTTGAGCTACTGAAAAGTACGCTGAAAGGAGAACGTGATCAAGTATCTCATGGGGAAGATAATATATTTCGCGTGATAGTGGATACCAAGTTTATAATGGAATGTCGGGGTAGTTGGATGGGCTGATGGAAACAAATATCAACCCGGAAACAATAATAGACTTTCGTCGGCATTATAAATATTTAATGGTATATTTATCGATCATTGAATTAGATTCAAAATTTTAAAGGGGTTTCAATAAGATTTTTTATTGGACCAAATAAGGTTTAAGGTTTTTCCAGATAATTTTGAACACAATTGTATTATTATTTATTCCTTGGTAATTCAAAGTCCCTAATTTATACTTCTTCCTAAACGTGATATCGTGATATTATTATGGTAGAATGTCTGATAAGTAGAATATTTGAAATGGGACTACATTATATTGTTAAATTCATCGATTTGAAACTGGAATAATAATAAGGACGAGTATTATTAGCAAGTAAAAAAGATTTCTGTATTTTGTTATTAACTTAATTATGAAATATTTAACGTTCATGCAAAGTGACCAGTAAACATAACGGTAAATGCCAAAAAAAAATTTGATTTAATAAACCAAATGCTTCGCACGTCATTTGAAATACAACTCTTCACTAACCCTAATCCAAGTATCTTTATAAACCTTACTAAATCAGCCCTCAACAATAAATTCTTACATACCTTAAATTGATTATAGGGAATAAAGTCCATACTTTTAACTTCTATATCACTTTTTATTTGACTGGAATATTACAGCATCTGAAATATGTAAATAATTACAGTTAACTCTCTTTATAACGAACCTCTTTATAACAAACTCTGGATATACGAACTTTTTTTTTCAACAGAACCACCTATATAGCAACGAATTTTGTTATATAAATAGCTTAACATAATTATAAAATTTTGTTTAGTAAATTATTTATTAAAAATAGAGTTATTCAAAAAGCAGATTTGGATATATTTTTATATGGGAACGTTTCCAGTAAAATCAAGTTATGAGGCATAGTAAATCATATGATCCGTAATGTGATTTTACTGGAAACGCTCCCATATAAAGAAATTATAATCAATCAATAAACTTTATTAGTAATGATTCTTGCTACATATTGCTGCGGTTTGCATTTATCAAAAGAAATTGTTTTTTTTTCTTTATCCTCTTATAGTAAAACCCAGCCCTAATCGAAAAAAGAATGATCAACAACAACAACAAAAAGAAAATAGCCATTGTGTGTTCAACTTTAAGTAACTCCCATAGAGGTCTTTTACAAATCACAAATACGAATTACTATGATATATAAAATAACCTTTTTCAATTTAAATCATATCCCAGCCTTTAACTAATGATTTCGAAATTATTGAAGTCCACGCAGAAGGTCAGTTAATTATGTCAAAAGATAGATGGTTAGCTGCCGTATTTACGTGCAGCGTTGCTTGCCTCTGACAGCGCTCTGCAATATCTAACAAAGTTATTTCATAAATCATTACAGATTATTTAGTTGCAGAAACTTATGAATCTTTGTAGAAATTCGTTTTACTATACATTCATTAATTTCGTATTATTGCCAGATGATGCATTTAATGACTTTATAAACATTTGGAGTCGAAATTCAAAACGTAATGAAATACTGAATCTACATTTCAGCAATGATTTAATATTATTCTGAAATTAACAAAGGCAAATATGCAAATTTTGGAGTCGGTCCAGTCGACCAAGTCGCGACTCTCATTTGAAATTAGCAACTATAATTGTTTATTAATATCTTAATATTTAACACAATCTTTACAATTTAATTAATGTTGATAAAGATGTTTTCATCAGAAAATTTTATTAAATTGAGAGTTTCGCTATGTTCTGATATTTTATCAATCGGAACAGCGAATCAGTCTTGGCTCAATCATTTGAAAATACTGGAGTCGACTCTAGATATTATAAAAATTGTGAAAAAATTTTAAATGTATTCTATGTAACTCTAGATATATTTTTATAATTATTTAGTCAATTCACAATTATTAAAATTATATTTTATTAAAGAGAACATGTGAAATTAGGTCAGCTTCACCTAAAGTTATTCATCATAATTTATCATTAAATTAATACCAGCACATTCATTTATAGAAAAATATCGGCTATTTTCCTTTTGAAAAAGAACTAGCCCCATCTGACAGATTTCCCAACATATTTGGAGGAGTAAGACCAATTTGTTCTTGAACAGTAGATAACAGAGGGGGTAAAGATTGGAAAATATTTGATAAAGGATTCATAGAAGAATTTCCACCCTGTTCCCCGGTATTCCAAACGGTAATTTTAGGATTCAATCCTTGAACGGCATTAGCATTCTCTTTTGCCAACTCTTGGTATACACCACGTTCAATCATAATATATTGAAGAGCTGCAGAGCTATCCCCACCAAAAGCCTGCATCAAATTTTTGATACCTTCAGCCTGAGCATTATAAACAGCCAAAATCCCTTCTGCATCTTTCTGTTGTTGGTAAAGTTCGGCTTCGGCCTCCTTTTGTTTTTCATAAAATTTAGCATTAGCATTCGCCTTAGCTGCTTCAAATTCTGCTGTAGCCTTGGCAACATATTGTACACGTAAACGTTCTGTTTCAGATAATAGCCTACGTTCTTCTACTTGTTTTTGTAGCTCAGAATCTCTGATTTTTGCAGCTTGCGATGCTTCAATCTCTGCTATTTTCGTCGATTTTTCAAATTCGGATTTTTTGGTGGCTAAAGTCATTTCTGCTTCTGCAACTGATACCTTATTTTCATTCTCAACTATAATTGTATCTGCTTCGATTTTTGAATTTTCTCTCCTCTAAATAAAGATAATAATGAAGGTGGTATAATTATAATTCTGATGATATGAAAATAAATCTTACGGTCAATCCTTCTCGTTCCTTTGTACCAACGTCACCCTTATATTTTGCTTCAGATACATCAACCTTTGCTTGATTTACTGCACCTTCTTGAGTTTTCATACGCTACGTGAATAAAAAAAAGAGATAAATAATTTTTATTCATCATGAAAACGTTTCTACATGAAAAAAGAAATTTTTTTTTGTTAGGCTTACCAAATAAGCAAAGTATTCAGAACCTTGAGTATCTTGAAGTTGCTTAACATTAGCATTATAAATGTATAAACCAAATTGATCTAATTCAGCTTGAACAGTTTTAATTACTTCCTCCTTGAAACCTTTCCTTTCTCTAAACATTTCTTCCATGGTCATGGCGGCTGCTATAACTCTAGTTTCACCTTCAATGATACCTCTAACTAAATCTTTAACATCTTCACTATTTTTGTCATTTGATAATAATTTCGCATATTTTATTAACGCTTTTGGTTCATCTCTTGGACCGATTGTGAACACGGCTGGTAAATTGAATTCCAATTTTTCTGCACTCATTGCTTGTAATTGCAATGTATAATTCGCTGGCGTGAGATCCAAGAAAGTTGATCGTTGTCTACAATTACGTTCATGTTTATAACAATAATAATTATTATTAATTATTAAGCGAGGGGAAATGATGAAAACAAATATAACATGGATAAAAATATCGAGGAAAATAAAAGACTAACCCTGGCCAAACAAAGCTTTTCTTGGTTAAGGCAACGTCATTGATGTATGCGCCGGTTTTCACCAAGTATTGATTTGCATTACTTTATTTATATTATATATATTTTTTAAAAAAAGAAAAGGGAAATAACTATACATGTGTACATATAAAACTTTTAAATATAAAATCATAATAATATAAAAAAAACATTAATACCTAATTCGATACATATTTGCTTGTCAAATCTTTAATGTGATTTTTTTAATGGGGAAAAAATGTATTTTTTTCTTTTTGTAAAAGTTAATATAATCGATTACGCCTGAGCCTAAACCTTTTTAAGCTAAAATATATCAAGTGATTTAGTTCTATGATATACATGGAATTTACTTCTGAGTAAATTGAGCCGAAACACTGTTACACTAATTTTAATAAATAAAAATTAAATGTTTTATATTTTTAATAGTCATATAAAGTTCGAAATCTTTATTTTTAGTTGGAGCCCGATTTTTAAATTACTCTTTAAATTGTAGTATATTTTAATAATTGCTATTAGTTGATTTCATCTCCTATGCAGAGGAAAAGAAAAAGAATTTGGTTGTAATGATAAAGAAATTAAAATAAAACAAAAGAAATCACAATGGCAATAAAGTAATAAAGAGTTGCTATCATAACAGAATAAAATGATTTTCATTTTTGCACAGTTGACAACGTTAACAAGATTTATAAATAACGTATATTATCAGCGGAAATAATCCTAAAATTAAATCTCAAAAGGTAAATCTCGATAAAATATAATGGAATTGAAATTTAGAAAATTTTCACTGATATAAATGTTTATAAAGATGTGGTGCTTTTATTCTATTGATTTTAATCTATTTTTTTTCTTTGAATATTGATTTATCAACAGCTTCTCCCGAATCAATTTTAATTAATTGCTGACCAAGGCGTAAGAGAAGGGGAAGGAAGAGTAGGATAGAAATCAAGCTGTTGAAGGGGTAGAAGAAAGCGGAAGGCGAACGAAAGGAAGTTGGTGAAGAAGAACGTTTCAACGCGACATCTTCGAGCACGAATTTGTCGAATTATTGTGCTGCGAAATTTAGATTTACTGTATTACTAGGTCTCGTGAAATGTATCACATTAATAAACCTGTTTAATTAGTAAAAAATTATGATTGATTAAAGTTTTATCTTACTTGGAATAGAGGTTGGAACAGCATAGTGGAATTTCCTAAAAAGTTAAGTTATATGACGATCATTTTTTATACTATGCCTATTGTAAATCTATTGAAAAATCATATGGCTTTTTTTCAAGCTTAATCATAAAATTTTGCATATACTTCTCTTCATTATATAACTTTTGTGATCCAGTTTATTTTATAAGCACTTTATAATAATTTATTATGTATAAATATACATATAATAAAGTATTATAAGAGCTTAAAGTAAAGTTGTTCAAAGGTATTGTAAACATTATATATTAATTTTTATGAGCTGGTTTAAATGGTTATAGATCCTTTTTTGTCTTTTATAATAATAATCAACACATTTTATTTTTTTATATCTTCAAGGTGTAATTAAAATACTTTAATTAAAGAAAACAAGTGAAATAAGCTTACTTAAAGTAAAATAACAAACAGAGAATTTCATATATATTAATTTTACAAGGCTGGCTTGAATGAATGGTTATAAAGCTTTGAATTTCATGATAATACTAAAACATTTTGATATTTTTATTTTTAAAACGTAATTTGACTATTTTAATTAAAAAAACAAGTAAAATGAGCTTAACGATCACAGAACATATTTCCTAATTTTTAAGGTTATTACTAAAGTGTATATATTAAAATAATTCTTTATATAAAACTTAAAATTGGTATATTAAATCTATTTTTTTTATAAAATTATATATAATATTAAATTTTTGAAAGAATTTAATAATATATAAATAAAATTTAGATTTAATTTTTATATTTAATTTTAATAAATTTAATGAATTATTATAGACTTTAAAATTAGGTATTAATAATTTTAAATTTATTTATATATAATAATAAATAAATTTTAAACTAATAGGGTCATGTATTACATATGCACAATAAAATCCAAGTAATCCAATATTACACAATAATTATGTCTCTTGTATTGCTTTCAATTAAGGGATTGATATAATGCATATTAGCAATTTTTATATTAAAAAATACCAATTGTAAACATTTACTTATATGCAAACATTTAAATTCTAATAGGTTTAAATTTTTGAAATATTAGAGAAAAATAATCAAGCCTTATATTTTTATATATTAATTTATTAATGTTATCACAACAATAGTTTTAAACAATCTTCAGTTTGAATTTAAAAAATATCTTGATAGTATAGTAAATTTATGTTAATCTTTAAGTTTCTTTATGTAAAAGTCAAACTCAGTATTCTAAATCTATACTTACATATAAGTAAAGTTGTAAAGCTAATTAAATTATACATAATTTCCAAATTTTAAGAAAATCAAAACTAATAGTTTGATAAAATAATATTTCAATATGTTAAAATTCATGAAAAAAGCATCAGTCTATTAAATCCATAGAATCATTCTTACAAGAAAGATAAAAAAGGAATTGCTCTGGCTGTAATAATAAAAAAGAAATCATTCTTATTAAAATGATTAAAAAGTAATCTTTCTTACTAGATTGATTAAAATAATCATTTTTGCTAGAATGATTAAAGTAATTATGCTTGCTAGAATGATAAAAATAAAAACATTATTACTAGAATAATAAAAAAGTAATCATTTTTGTTAGAATAATAAAAAAATAATTATTCTTATTAGAATAAAAAAAAGAAATCATTCTTGTAAATATAAAAATAGAATCATTCTTGCAAAAATGATAAAATTAAATTATTCTTAAAAGAATAATAAAAACTAAATTATTCTTCCTAGAATAATAAAACAGAATCATTTTTGTTAGAACTATTAAAATTAATCTTTTTACAAGAACGATAAAATTGAATCATTTTTGAAAGAACGATAAAAACTGAATCATTCAAAAAAAATAAATTTTATACATCATGTGATTACAGAAAATAAAATAATATCAATATTTAAAGATTATTATATGTGTGCGTATATATATATGTACAGGGGTAATTTTAGTTACCTGAATAATTAATATTTCGTTCGATTAGCAGTAACATTTTTGGGTAAGTAAACTTTTATTTATTTTTATTTATTTATAAATATCTATATTATATTTTTATTTAAAAAAAATAAATAAAAAACTAATATTTTGTTGCCTCATCCTCAGCTGTTATACACACTTGAATTCAACGAAACATACTTTTGACTAAATTTTGAATATATTCAAGTAGAATCAAACGTCAAGCTTTTTTACTTTACGCTTCAAATCTTGTAAGAATGATATTTAATTAGACAAGTTATGTACTTGCCTGTCAATTTTATTTTAAAGGTTTTCGATCGGATTTAGATCAGAACTTTATGCAGGTTAAGGTAATACAAAATACCTGCGATGTTACAAACTTCAGCAGAAATCTTAGTACAATGTGGTGGAGCATTATCTTCTTGAAAAATATCTTGTTTACAAAATACCAATTTATAAAGTGATAGAATAGCATATTTTTGTAATACATTTACATATGTTTGTCTTGTTACAGATTTACAAAAAGGAACAAGTGGCCCTAATCTATACCATAAAAAGTATTTCCAAAATATGCGACTGGAACTATACTTTACTGTAGCAGTTAAACAGAAGGAGTCAAATTCTTCCTCAGGTATTCGCCACATACGTAAATTATGACCTTGTATAAATTGGCTAAATGTGAATTCATCAGACTATACAATCTTTTTCCACTTTGCAATTGTTCAATCTTTTCATTCTAATGTTTAAGTCAAACTTTTTTGTCTGTTAATTTCTGAAATTAATGGTTTACGGCAGGCAAAACATAAGCGTAAGCCAATGTTTTAAAGAGTTTGATGAATAGTAATTGTTAAAACTTTTTTTTTTAATGAGTAACTCTTAAATTTTACGAGTGGTAAAGCGGTGATACTTTGAATCTTATATAATAAACTTTTTGAGCAATGAAAATTCCTTCAAATTAAAAATTGTTTTCAAGTCACAATGATTTTTTGGTATTACAGATCCATTTCTTTAAAATGTTTTATTGCATCTATAACTGTTGTTTTACCGTATCCAACAATTTTAGCAATTTTTTTATATGAATTATCCATTTATAATTATAAAGAATTACTTCATATTGTTTTTTGGTTAATTCTTTTGTTTTAACCATTTTTAGTTTGAAGTAAATAAAGGGCTGTGAATTGTTATGATCTATATTATACATGAAGTCGAAATGAAAACCCAAAAGTCGAAATGTTTCGACTTTGGAGGTCAAAGTTAAAATGAAAAGTCGAAATAGTTGAAATTACGTCATATCACATGATTTTTTATATATAGAAAAAACAAAAAAAACAAAAGATGTACGATCTCAATCAATATCGCATCGATTTGTATGAAACAACTACCATTCGATTCCTTGCGACTTGACGGATCCAATAAGCTAACATTCATTGATTTTGGATCAGCTTTTTTATTTTTAAAGACGCAGTAATGCATTTATTTATTATAAAAATTCATAATCAGTTAATTAAAACATGAAAATCCCGAAAA
>CAMKVN010001182.1:0-20219 GCA_946474995.1 Funneliformis geosporum | reverse complement strand
ATGATCGACGGGATCATCATTCGCTAATTGTAATTGGCGCAGTACTAATGCGTCATAACTAGACTATCACTAACAACGTGATTAGGAGAATGTATGGCCAAAACATCTCCACGTTTAAATCCAACTTTATTGACCAAACCAGCCGCAAATCTCTTTGTATCTCTTTTAAATTCACCAAAAGATAATTTTTTATCCGTCGTAATGTCAATAAAGATGTGTTTGTCATCATCAATTCCGCTAGGATTACTTGTAATATATTGATAATCTCCGATTTTTGAAATTTCAATATTGGGATAATGAGATTTGAAAATCAGTACTAAAAAATATAAAAAAAAAAAATTATTTTGGGGGTTTAAATGGCAACACTTTTGATTTGAATTCGTATCATTTTATCGTCACATGACCAGGATGTATTTTGCTTTTTATAGAATCAATAATTGCCATAGATATTGATATTTGTGGATTAGAGCCTAAGGGCGTTCTCAAACACTTAACTCAATGTATATAAGAAAAGATTTTTATAAGTAAAATCGGTCTCGTGAGCTTATTATTATTTAGATGAACAAACTTTGAGATTATAAACCACCCTTTTTTCATTAATAGAGTATGAAGTGAGATTGTTCGTAAGTGTTCTCTTTCTTGTTCGTTAGGTTGAGTAGTTGTCCATTATTGTTTTTATTTATTTGATGATATCGTAATATTAAGAATGGCTTGAGTAGCGATCCTTATTACATCGAGGTAGATTTGGCATGTGAAGAGATCCCCGTTGCCTGAAACCGATTAAGCTTAATAAATTAACCATTCCCAATATTTAAAATTTTTGTTCAATTTATTTAGTTAAATTTACTTAACTTAACGTTTCATTGAGTATAGAAATAGAAATTTTGCCAGATTATAGTAAATAGATAGAACCATCAAGTACCGAACGATTAATCGGTTAAAAAATATATTATTTGTCCTAAAAAAAAAAGTATTTTCGAATTAAAAAAAATTTTTTTTTCTTAATTGGAGACATTTTGGTTAGTCCTAATGATAAAACATGCCTTCTAGTAATTATGTCCTTGCTAATTTTGTTACATGTCTCGGCACTGCAAAAACCTGAGTAAATACAAAAAAAAAATACCCAGTTTCTACCAAAAACCACAATAATTTGTTTATATAAGACGGACTGGAATGTTATGAAAATGAAATATAACGGTAAGAGAAAATCAGAAGTATTGCTACAGCTCTGAAATTCTTCTCAGAAAAGTTGTCTTACTACTTTATATTTTGTAGATACGGGCTTTATTTACAAAGTAAAATGAGATAATGTATTTCGGAAATCTTATATTTATAAAAGGATTGTGAAAATTTCGTAATTAACAATATTAGCGATAGATAGAAATAAGTTAACTGTAGAAATGTGAGAGAGCAAGGAAATAATAAGACGCATAGAATCTGCATACTCCCTCTTGAAAACATGTAATTTCACTTGCTATTCTATCGATTTTCGCTTCGTAATTTGCTATTAATGTTACTGTAGAGAAATTATTAAAGTTTTGTCCACTATCCGGCTTAATGTTGTGATTATTGAAAATGTACAAAAATTTTCATAACACGCACATAATTAAGGCTCTACAATAAGCAAATAATCATGTCACGAAGACATCTATTGCGCTATGGAATAAAATTTTTTTCGATTTTCGGCGTTGTACTTACCGAAAATTTATTACACTAAATTAATCAATCCTTCACTGTAAATAAAATCTTAGCTTGTAATTGATGGTCATATAGATGTGCTAAGTTAAAAATCTTTGAAGAGTGTAGAATTGCGTTAGGAGTACATAAATGATCCTATATCTAGATCTGAAACCATGTGTTAATTCGTTTTTTTTTTCGGAAAACCTTTGACATCTAAGTAAGTGACAAAAAGAAAGATAAATAAAAGGAGTTGCTTATGTAGTTTGTGATAAACAATTTTTTTAAAATACATTGGTGAAATAATTTGGGAATCGTTAGAATATGTGATATTTACCTATTAAAAATAAAATATTCAATTTGCCTATTATTAAACCGACTTTTTATATGGGAGGGTTAAAGATCTAGAAAATGCGTCCCGTGACTCACGTCAAAGGCGCATGAATTTATGCATTTTAAGCTTTGCTTCCGAACATATAGAAAATTTGTTCCGCATTGCCCGTACTTTTTACCTTAAATATCTTAAATATAAAGCTAATGTGAATTAACCTAACAGTGTGGAAGATTTAGTTGAAATCGCTCCGAATATCCAAGAACAAAGATTATATCTCCTCCTTTATAGAATAGTTTCGACGGAAATGATTTGGTTGTTATGATATTTTAGAATTTACAGAAACTTTAAAATTTTCTACATCATTAATATGCATCACCGTATAATTAACTATATTTACTATGGCTAACGTATAGTCAATATGTTGTTATTAAGTTTTTGTAAAGTATTAGGGTGGATCTTTTGTTTATTTATTTTTTTAATTTCTTAATTTTTAATTTTTTTTGTTTGTATTACAAGAAAAAAAAAAGCGCTATATTAATTACAAATATCCATCAAAATAATAAATTAAAAATCATAACATGTTGTATAGTTGCCTGACTAAACTCCTGGGTTTAGAATGTCGAAAGTGTCAAAACCTTAATAAATTAACCTGTCGAACTCGTCGAAACCTGCCAAGCCATATTAAAATTAACCAGTCAAAACTATATTAATTACTTATTGAAAACCTGTCGAAACTAGAGGTTTAGAGTATTGTCTTGTTTAAGTCGAAGTTGCATGTTTAAATTGGATGAACTTGCTAATTGAGAGGATGTGGGAATTATGATAATTTCATAACCGAGATTGTATTTGGGAAGAGCTAATATTATTCAAGCTAAGAGAATTAATTGGTGGATTATTATGTGAGGAAAAGATACTTGGTGGGTTCTGTTCTAAAATCTGTTGTTCGTTAGCATTATGACCGATAAATTGTAGAGTGTAAGATGTTGATTTATTTGCAAAAGAGGTTGTAGAATAATTATACTGTTCGTCATTACTAGTTTTTATTGGAACAGCTTGTCTCTTGTCATGAAATAGTCATCATAGGATTCGTTTACGCTGTAAAAAAGTATCCGATGATATTTCTGACTAGATTCTAAAATTTTCGTGTCTTTCATAATTTTCTTTTGGATTTTGATACTTTATAGAATTATTTGTAGAATTATATTTTAAATTTATTTAATAAAATGAATGGATTTTTTAACAAAATTTTTTTTTGATGAATTTTGCTCGCATAGTACAGTCGACCCACTCTACTGTCACATCCCTCGGGACCAAAAATAAAAAGTGACTATAGTGAAAAGTGACTATATAAATATATAAAAGGATTTTTTTTATAGCATTACTAACAAAGCATTGGTCTCCAAAGGGGTGTGACTATAAAGCATTGTGATTATAGAAGAGGTTTTTTTAATAGTAACTGGTTTTTAATCTTATAACGGAGTAGTTTTAACATCACCACCCAAAAATTCAGATACTTAATAAAAATTGAACACTACCGGTGTTCACGCCGGTGATAAATCTAACCGTAAACCTACATATTTTGTCACGAGTCATTAATCATGATTTCATTATTTAAAAAAATTTTTTTTTGCGTTACTATTAATTTTTCAATTACACATGATTAACAAAATGTTTTGCTTTTTGTGGCTTCATGCGAATTTTTATATAAATATATAAAGAAATATACTACAAATCCTGTGGCACATCATCTTATAGAGAGTTAATATAAACATATTGTATCATATATTTATTTACTGTAAATTTTGATATAAATTGAACTGCATGGGCGCCAAATTCGAACATCACTCTATATTTAGTAAGTTCAACTTTTTAGTTTGATACAGGGAAAGGATGAACATTATTTATTTTTATGTTATTTCAAATGATAAGAGATACTTGGTTTTTTATGGAAACGAATGAAAGCTAATAATGTTTACAAATAAACATGTAAGATAAATTGATAAAAAAAAATTCAATGAGTGATTTTAGTATACTTGAAGCAATGAAGCAATTTGGCGTTTAGGGGTTGAATCCTTTTAAAAAAAAAAAATTTCAGTCGTTGTTAAAAAAATTCTAAGAATTCAAGAATGATACGTGATCTAACCGTAGTTAAAAACAATCGTAAATATTCCGAGCCAATGATTTTGAAACGTCATCGTATAGCCCAAAAAAAAAATCAATAAATAACGAGCAAATTTTCGTCAAAAAAATTTTAAATAAAATTAACAATAATTTTGCAAATAATTCTACAATGTATCAAAATCCAACAGAAAATTATGAAAGACACGAAAATTTTGGAATCCAAATATCATCGGATACCACGACGACAAGAGACAATAATCATCCAGTACCTTACTCTTTTGCAAATGATTCATCTTACACTCCACAATTTATCGGTCATAATTCTAACGGCCAACAGATTTTAGAACAAAACCCACCAACTATCATTCCCCCACAGAATAATCCTCCAATTCATTCACTTCATATGAATAATATTAGCTCTTCCCAAATAAAAACGATTGAAATTCTCGGTTATGAAATTATTCTAATACCCACATCTTCTCCGTTGGCAAGTTTAATTAATCTAGACGTGCAAAATCAACTTCAACAATTCAATACTTATTCTCCTTATTCGGTTAATCCACCACAATTAAATCAAGAACAGGATTATACCTTTGCAACAAATGGATTCGATACAACTTTGCAATACCTTTCTCAACCGCCGCAGTCGAATGCTAGCTCTCCTCAAATACAAACGGTTGAAATTCCCGGTTATAAAATAATTATAATCCCCACATCCTCTCCATTAGCAAATTCAACAAATTTAAACATGCAACATCAATTTTAACAAGGAATACTTATTTAGATTATTCCTTTTATTCGGTTAATTCGGTTAATTCACCACAATTAAGTCAAGAACAAACCTGGTTTTCTAGTTCTGGATAAAATTCTATTAGTCCAAATTTTATTAACACTAATATTTTGTTTCAAACAATACAAAGCCCAACATCAACAACAAAATTAAATGAACGTTTAATGACTTCAACAACTTTTTTGGTTGATTTCACAATTAAATCTTACTTCGTTTTCTTAATTATATTAAATTTTGATTTCTTCATTTATTTTTTTAACCATATTTTTATTTATTATTTATTTTGACATTGTATGATTTATTACTTATAAATAAAGTTTTTCCTTTAAAAAAAAAATATATTTTTTTTTGATATACTGTATATGTATATAGTACTTGATTATTTTTCTAGCAACAAATTGGAGATACATCTAAAAAAAAAAAAAAAAATCCTTGACAATGCGTAGAATATTATTATTTATTTATTTAAAATAATTTTTAAGTAAATATTTTAATTAAAATTAAAATTAAATATTGATAAATGGTGTTCATATCGAAAGTAGTTATATCAAGAAAAATATATTTGTCTATGATCTTTCTCATTTCATGTGATGGTTAAGAGATAAAAGGTAATAAATATTCAATAGAATATACTCCTTAATAGTCACGATTTAATGCAACTTTAACTCATCGTATATCTATGTAAAAAAATATATTTATCATGATTAAAGCATTCTTTGCAATTTTAATTAACTTGTGTAGCAGGTATTTCCAAAACTAAACAAGAAAAGACTTTGATTAAAACAAACATATAGTAGTTATAAATAATATTTGAGATGTAGATGACTAAGAAATCCATTTATTTTTAAAAAAAAGTTTGCACCATACCTGCTAGACTATTTATTATAATTATGCAATTATAACAATCAACGTTAGAATTTTCGCTAAATTTATCTTAATGAATTTTTTATAATTTTATAAATTGCAACTTGAACTGAAAAGATATGGTATGTTCGTTTTTTATACAAATATTTTGCTTATTGGCTTATAATTATATCATGAAGTCAAATATCATTATTAAAAAAGACATTAGATTTTTTTCTTTCCGCTTGATATTTTTAAAAAAAAAGTAAATATAAACTTCAATGCAATTTTCGGGGCAATTTGATTATAATGAACATTTGATTCTACCTGTTAGAATAAAAAACTCAGAATCACTCTCATGATTCTGAAATTATTCACTTGAAATTCCCAGATAAATGATTATAGATTGTTATGTATCATTAAGCGGCAGTCATTATTTTGTACACGTGAGCCAATATCTTGCAGAGAATTAACAAATAAAAATTTCATGTATTAATATTTAATATATATAAATTTAATTAAGATTTCAACTTTATTTTAATAGCTAAGAATTTCTCATTAATAAAAATAATGAATTTATAGTATGAAGAATAATATTATATCATTTATTCAATTCCTTTATAATTTTGAAATAATTTTATTTTTTACCCTATCTCTTAATATCCTTCTCAAAGGGACTTTTAGGAATTTGATCAGTAAAATAAATACCGCCACGTAACCATTTATGATTAGAAACTCTTTGAGACAAATAATTTAATCTCTTCTTTATCTCATCAGATTGAATTATATCTTTTTGTAATACTATGTATGCTCTGTTGCACTTACATTAGAATGTACACCAATTACCGCAGCATCAACAATTGATGGATGAGTGAGCAAAACTGTTCAAGTTCGGCTGGAGCTACTTGGTATCCCTGTATCAAATAAACAAAAAAAAAAAATATATATTATTAAATTTGCAAAAAAAAAATTAAAAATTTTATATAATTGGTTATTACCTTTATTACCTTGTATTTAATTAATCCAATTAATCCTTTGACGCGGTCGATAATGAAAAATTTTTCTAGAGATGAATTTTAGTGAGCGAAATATGAATGAATGAATTAATACATACCTCGAGAGTCAGCGAATACCTCATCCCCTGTACGAAACCAACCATCACTATCAATACAAATGTCCGTAGCTTCCTTATTATTAAGATAACCCTAAACCAATTTATTTAATTAATTTATTAACTTAATTTGTTGAAAGATACTGTATATAAATAAATTACATTACCTTCATAACATTTGGTCCACGGACGTATAATTCTCCAAATTCATTACATCCAAGTTCTATTAATAAAATCACTTTATTTTTTTTTCCAATTAAAGTTGACTGGGAAAAAAAATTAATTAATTACCTTGACCATTCTCCGAAACTATTTTACATTCCATGTTTGGAAGAAGAATTCCAATCGAGCTACGAAAAAATTCAACAATTTATGAATTGCGCAAATTGAAATCACATTACAACCTTCACTTTACCGTTGACAATGTTATCAGTCTCCGTAATTGGAGATGTCTCTGTTAAACCTAAAAAGAAAAAAAAACAAAAACAAAAAATTAAATAGGCAAAATGTTTATCATAAAAATTCTTTCTATAAATATATATACCGTACGTAAGCTTGTTTGATTGGAATTGCGTGAATTTTAACAAAATCATTGCTTAAGTCTTTGTTTAAAGGAGCGGATATAGCTAATCGTAAACTTGATAAATCATATTTTCTTGCAATGGGTTTTTAACCAAAAGCAAAACGACAGGAGGAACAACTGGTGCCAAATTTACTTTATAATCTTGAATCGCACGACAAAATATTCCTAATTCAAACGGAAGAATAACACACGAAGCTCCCTTTTATTTAGGGTTTTGATTGTCGGATTATCATTTATATAATTTTATTAAAAAATTCCCATAACCAGGTGGTTTTTGTTCTCGTGATTCTCGTGAGACAACGCCGGTTATAAAAAAGGATTGAGATTTTCGTTAAATATAGGGTTCTTAGAATTACGATAGTTCTGACTATTATGTAATCAAAATAATGGATACTTCTATGCTGACAACGATCTGTAATACAACTTTTCCAAATTTTTGCGGTTAAAAATAAATTGTGTACACCAAACTCTTTTATTCTCAAAATTCACATTTATAGAAGTTTCGCGACAGAAAATAAAAGAGTTTAACGCCAATCCAAAGAGAATGAATCATTTATAAATAAAAAAGTATATTTATATATGAAGAATGAAAATTTTCAAAAATCAATGTTATGTTAGTTATCAAAGTGATATGCTTGTTCTTTGTTTATCTTGTAAGTTGTTCGAGAATTTTTACAGAAATTATTTATGGAATGAAATTTAAACTTTTAATCATTAATAAAAGTCGCATAACTTTGGTAAAGAAGAAAAAATATTAAATTTATAAATAATTATGTCAGGTAAGGAAATTTTTACGATTTATCAACCACAATAATCCTAAAATTTTTGTTTTGATGTTGGAGTAGGTACAAGTAAATAAGTTTTTTGATGATTTAATTGATGATAATGTATATTAAATTGTGAACATACTTTTCAGGTCATTTAATTATTTTATAAAGTCTGAAGGATTCTATCCACATGTTTCTGAACTTTGTTATATTTTTATGCCGATAAATGCGAATTGTGTGCACAGGTACTTCTAGCAGCCCGGGTTCTGCCAAATTTGGATAGAGGGATCATATAAGAACGTCACCTCCTATACTTTATCCGCAGGGTTCATGGGAAAGTACCTAGAAAGTACCACAAGATTTGCCCAAACGGGAACTAGCGAGATGACCATTTCGTCAAACTTCTGACCAAGTGATTGACAGTGCTGCGGCGTGCAATGCAGTCTATTATCACCGTTGATCTAATCTTCTTCTGGTCAATCACTTCCTTTACTTGTGAAGCGATCTATTTTTAGGTGATCTATATCATTTTTTTTTTAAGTGCGATAACGCATAATCTTTATTAGATGTAAGTAAATTATAAAAAAATACAAAACAAGAAAAGAAAATACAAAAACTTCTAAATCTCCTAAACTAGTTAAAAAATATAAAGTCAACCCTGCATCGCTCTAGACTAATAACCCAATCAAAAGAAAAGGAAACTCAACCATCCAGAGAATAAAGCTTGGTTGCTATCTGTCCAAAAATTTGACCAGTCGTTACCATACCTAAAGGAAGAGATAAAGGAGGAGTCTATACCATATAATTAGTCCGTAGTGTAACGAAGGAAACCGCTCAAAAATCGAGTCTCACTTAGTTTCAACCTAATATTCGATCAAATCCTAAATAGTTGTAAAAATAATAATTTTTTTTATGTACCGTACATCAATTTCCTTTATAAAAAAAAAAAAAAGGAAAAAAAATATTTTTTTTTCTATAAAGAACATCCATTTAATGTCGATCTATTCTAATATTTTCCTGCAAAGTCGCCAAACAAACCACAAACAAACGTTTAATTTCATGTAAAATTAATATCAAAAAAAAAAATATTTCATTTCATCATTTATGTAAGGGTGGTTTTAGGTTTATTGTGATCTTGTAAAGGCAAAATAGTTTATGTGAAAAGGTAGAACAAACCTTTTTCAAATATAAATACAAGCAAATTTTCGTCAAAAAAAAAAACTTTTTTAATAATAATTCCAACATTTATATAACCCTTAAATGTATCAAAATCCAGGAATCCAGCCAGAACTATCATCGGATACTTTTTACCCATCCTATGATTTCTTTTCCACGACAAGAGATAATAATCTTAATAATCCTTACACAACTGCACCAATCAATAATGACGATTATTCTACCACCTCTTTTGCAAATGATTCATCTTACACTCCACAATCTATCGGTAACAATTCTAACGGTCAACAGATTTTAGAACAAAACCCACCAACTATCATTCCCCCACATATTAATACTCCAATTCATTCACCTAGCATGACTAATGCTAGCTCTTCTCAAATACAAACAGTTGAAATTTTCGGTTATGAAATTATTATAATCCCCACATCTTCTCCGTTGGCAAGTTTAATCAGTTTAGACGTGCAAAATCAACTTCAACGAGGCAATACTTATTCTCCTTATTCGGTTAATCCACCACAATTAAATCAAGAACTGGATTATACCTTTGCAACAAATGGATTCGATACAACTTTGCAATACCTTTCTCAACCGCCACAGTCGAACGCTAGCTCTCCTCAATTTCAAACGGTTGAAATTCCCGGTTATAAAATTATTATAATCCCCACATCTTCTCCATTAGCGAGTTCAACCAATTTAGACTTGCAACATCAACTTCAGCAAGGCAATATTTCTTTAGATTATTCTTCTTATTCGGTTAACCCACCACAATTAAATAGAGACCAACACTATGTTCCTAATGCAGGTGAAACTTCTATTAGCCCAAATGTTATAGACACACATAATTTCGTTCAAGACAATACACAGCCCCAACATCAACAACAAATAATTTAGGATTAAATGAATCGCTTAATGACTTCAATAGCTTTTTTGGTTGATTTCACATTATAAATCGTTTTTTTTAATTTAAACCAATTTTTTTTTAAATCTTATATTATTTTATTATTTATTTTGTCTTATTATTTATTAATAAAGTTTATCCTTTAAAAATTATTTTTGAAACAAACCAATCAGATTAATACGTTTTTAGATTTTTTTTTTTTTTTAGCAATAAAAATTTGTTCTCAAGATTGATATAGGTTCTTAGAATTACGATATTTCGACCAAAATTATTGTAAATTTTTTTTTTGAGACGAATCAAATTTATTGTTCTAGAAATCACAATAGATGCTTATTCCGCATAATTTGTATAATTTGTAGTTAAAAATAATTTTTATTCAGTTAACAAATTTTTTGTTTAACAATAAATAATAGAACACATTATTTCTTTTTTCATTCTACCAAATTTCAGAAACAAGTGGATAGAATCCTTCGGACTCTTCAAATAATTAAATGGTCGTTGTGTAATATTTTTATTTTTTTCTTTATAAGTAATTAAGTAATCACAGGATTCAGATGACAATTGCCTAATTTAAAATTTTAATTTTTGTTTTCTTCATCTTGATAGTTAAAATATTGCTATAAAAACCGAAATGATTTATCATTGTAAACTTTAATTCAAGGTTAAAGAATTTAATTCATTTACACAAATCTATTTTTTTCGTTTTAATTATACGATAAATTATTTTCGAAGTTATAAAACAATGATCGATTTCTAATATTAACAATCAAATAGTCACTCACATACTGTATCTATCGCACATTCAAGAAAATGGGGTACTAATATTTTGTTCCAAATTAGCATATATGAAACAACCATGTTATTTATTGTCGCTACAGGTGGAAAGTATGTTCACAATTTAATGTATATTACCATCAATTAAATCATCAAAAAACTTATTTACTTGTACCTACTCCAACATCAAAACAAAAATTTTAGGATTATTGTGGCTGATAAATCGTAAAAACTTCCTTACCTGACATAATTATTTATATAATTTACGATTTTGCTAATTTATATTTATATTTTTAATCGGTTATATTTATTATATAAATTTAATATTTTTTTATTAATGATTGAAAGTTTAAATTTCATTCCATAATAATTTCCGCAAAACACATCTCGAACTTACAGGATAAGAAACATATCACTTTGATAACTAATATAAAATTGATTTTTGAAAATTGTCATTCTTCATATACTTTTCTGTGTATAAATGATTGATAGATACTCTTTGGATTGGCGTTAAACTTTTTTTTATTTTTCTGCCGCAAAATTTATATAAATGTGGATTTTGAGATAGTGATAATTATAATCTTGCATTCTTGGTATCAAATTATTACTAGTAATTAAATGAAAAGGCACATGTTTAGTGTACATAATTTTTTTATGATTTTTTAACTATTATCAGACCAATGCAGCATAAAAGCATAGACACGTCTAGAACATCTTGAAATTATTGTCCATAAAGTGGTTTCACAAAGAAAAAAGAATTTTGGTCGGAATTTATATTTAAATCAGATTAAATACGAGAATCACGAGAACAAAAACCACCTGGTCATGGGAATCTTTATGACTGACATACATAGATAATCGATAAAATATTTGAGTCTTTCATTGAAAATTCTTTAATTGGTTTAATCGATTTCATCATTTATTAGTGATCAATCAATTTTGAGATTTATTGATCATCTAAACCCCAATTTTTTTTATAAATTCTCCATGCCTTCATTTCTTTTTTTTTAAAAATAATTATTAATGAAATAATTTACGATTTATTACTAATGATTTTCAAATCTCGTTTTCTTGATATTGAAATTCCAAAAATAGGAATTTATCAATATGCTACAAGTAATACTAGTGGAATTGATGATGAAAAACCAATATTTATTGATGCTACGACGGATAAAAAATTATCTTTCGGTGAATTTAAAAGAAACTCAAGGAGATTTGCGGCTGGTTTAGTTAATAAAGTTGGATTTAAACGTGGAGACGTTTTGGCCATATTCTCTCCTAATCACGTAAGAGTTATCCGTAACCGCATAATAAAGCTACATTGTACATTGTTAAAGTTTTGATACTTTATTTAGCTTGATTATCCGACCGTGATATATGGTGCAATTGCTGCAGGTAAGTTGGCAGAGTTTTTTTTCGTCCACAGATAAATTCAAAGTAAAATAAAATCGCTTCCTTTTTATAGGAGGAAAAGTGTCCCCAATTAATCCCTTATATACGGTTGATGAATGCGCCTTTCAATTAAAAGATTCTGGTGCATCCGTTATTATAGTTATTCCTTCATGTCTTTCAAACGTGATTAAAGCCGCATCCGCAGCAAATATTCCAAAATCCAAAATATTTTTGTTTGATGAAGAAGAAATTAATGGAATTCGACCTTTCTCGTCTTTAATTTCTGAACAAGAAATCAATCCAATAGAATATTCACCAGAAGAAGCAAAGTTAACGACTGCCTTTTTGTGTTACAGTTCTGGTACTACAGGAAAGAATAAAGGGGTTGAAACTACTCATTATAATATTGTATCAAATTTGGCTCAATTATCTGCGTTCGAAAAAGGATTCACTCATGAGACTTCTTTAATTGGCTTTCTCGTAAGTTTTGATAAGTAAAATTTGATTGAAATAAAAAGAACTCATATATTAAATGAGAATACATCAATTTTTAGCCTTTCTTCCATATATACGGATTAATCTTTCTTATACACTTTGTCATTGTAAAAGTATATATAATTTATATGATTGCAATGTTATAAATTTAATATAAACTCATTCATCTCTGCACGTGTGTATTTGTAAAGGGAGCTTCGTGTGTTATTCTTCCCAAGTTTGAATTAGAAATATTTTGTCGTGCGATTCAAGATTATAAAGTAAATTTGGCACCAGTTGTTCCTCCTGTCGTTTTGCTTTTGGTTAAAAGCCCCATTGCAAGAAAATATGATTTATCAAGTTTACGATTAGCTATATCCGCTGCCGCTCCTTTAAGCAAAGAATTAAGCAATGAATTTGTTAAAATTCACAAAATTCCAATCAAGCAGGCTTACGGTATATATTGATAGAAAGAATTTTTATTATATACATTTTGCCTATTTATTTTAATTTTTTTTCTTATTAGGTTTAACAGAGACATCTCCAATTACACATATGGCGGAGACTGATAACATTATCAATGGTAAAGTGAAGGATGTCGGGATATCATGTGATTTTAATTTGCGCAATTCATAAATTTGTTGAATTTTTTCGTAGGCTCGATTGGAATTCTTCTTCCAAACATGGAATGTAAAATAGTTTCGGAGAATGGTCAAGGTAATCAATTAATTTTTTTTCCGTCAACTTTAAATTGGAAAAAAAAATAAAGTGATTTTATTAATAGAACTTGGATGTAATGAATTTGGAGAATTATACGTCCGTGGACCAAATGTTATGAAGGTAATGTAATTTATTTATATACAGTATCTTTCAACAAATTAAGTTAATAAATTAATTAAATAAATTGGTTTAGGGTTATCTTAATAATAAGGAAGCTACGGACATTTGTATTGATAGTGATGGTTGGTTTCGTACAGGGGATGAGGTATTCGCCGACTCTCGAGGTGTGTATTAATTCATTCATTCATATATTTCGCTCACCGTAAAAATGGAAAGCTTATATTAAAATTAATCTCTAGAAAATTTTTTCATTGTCGACCGCGTCAAAGAATTAATTAAATACAAGGTAATAACCAATTATATAACATTTTTAATTTATTTTGCAAATTTAATAATAAATATTTTTTTTGTTTATTTGGTACAGGGATTCCAAGTAGCTCCAGCCGAACTTGAATCAGTTTTGCTTACTCATCCATCAATTGCTGATGCTGCGGTAATTGGAGTACATTCTAACGAAAGTGCAACAGAATATCCAGCAGCATACGTAGTATTACAAAAAGATATAATTCAATCTGATGAGATAAAAGAAGAGATTAAATTATTTGTTTCTCAAAGAGTTTCTAATCATAAATGGTTACGTGGCGGTATTTATTTTACTGATCAAATTCCTAAAAGTCCCTCAGGTAAAATTTTGAGAAGGTTATTAAGAGATAGGGTAAAGAATAAATTTATTTCAAAATTATAAAGGAATTGAACAAATGGTAAAATTCTTATTTATATAATCTTATTCTTCATACTATTATTACATTTATTATGTAAGTTAGTTTACATTTAATATTATAAAAATCAATAAAATATTGTTAGCGAAACATTTTACGATAGCATTTAGTTAGACCGCCAAATTTGTTTAGTGGGCAAATATGCCACCTGGCCAATATGCCTTCTGGACAATAATGTCCTTTATTTTTTTTCGATATATAATGGCGGAAATTTTTTCTTTTATTAAATTAACGGTCGATATTCTTAAATAATAAAATAATAGCATTTAGTACATTTCCCTTTCCCTTCGCATTTTATAGTAATAACTCCGAAATAATAATTAACAAACATACCTGATCGTATAGAGCGCCGACGTTGAGGCAATAGAAACTCCGTTATTATAATAAAATAACAAACTTTTATTATAGTTTACAATCCATAAATACTAAAGAACTGCTATTGACACTATAAATTCATTTATATTTCATTTATTTTTATTAATGAGACATGCTTTTTATAGCTATTAAAAGAAAGTTGAAATCTTAAGTAAATATATTTATATTAAATGTTCCAACAAGGTATTTATTTAATAAATCACAAATCATAAAATTTTATTTGTAAGATATTGGATCACGTGTACCAAATAACGACTCTGCCGCTTAATATAACAATCTAATTTGAAATATAGGGATTATAATAATCATCTAGGAATTTCAAGTGAATAATTTTAGAATTATGAGTTTGTATTCTACGTATTTTCCAAGGTAGAATCAAACATTCATTAAGGTCAAATGGAAATAAATTTGTTAGGTCGGCGTTATTAGTCCGATAATAAATAGTCTAGCGCATATTTTTTTTTATATAAAATTGTAATTATTATTATAACATGTCCCTTGGAACGATTTGTTTAATTCTCTAAATTGATAGTCACGTATTCTAATTATATAAGCAATCGTGGGCTCGATACCATTAGGTGTAATAGGTATAGGGCGAAATCCGTCGGTCATTCTACAAAAATATTTTTTCGCAGGAGCTCAATAATTGAGAAGGTGAGAATTAGAGACAGAAATATTTTATCAGTTATTATTAAAATTCAAATTCAGCACGTTACGGAAGTACGAGGAAAAAAAAAATTCCTCACCTACATTCTAGAGTAATCAGATTGGATTTCTTTGTAATGAGAAATATGGTTAATATGGTTGTATCGACAGCATTTTGTTTTTATATCTTTTCTTGTATATGTATTTCGTTTCGTCCATATTTAGTATTTACTTCAATGTAGTTTTATTATTTATTTTTTACAAGTTCGCTTTAGTGACGGAACCTTTTCAACTTACTATATATATTTGCTGAGTTGCAAAGTCGAATGGTGCAACATTTTATCTATTTTATCTTTGTCAACGTACTAATCTACATCTCAAATCATATAACTAAATATATGTTTGCTTTTATCAAAGCATTTCTTGTTTAAACATAACTGTTAAACAAGTTAATTAGAAATGCAAAGAAGGCTTTATCATGGCAAATATATTTTTACCGATTTCCATACTTTCGTTATATTATTAAAGGTTATTTACATTTATTATCTTATAATGCATTATTTTATGAATAGATAAAAGGTGCTTTATACTAAGTTAACGTAACTCTACGGAAAAATATAAAATAGATGTTATTGAATATTTATTATATTTTTTATATCGCTTAGCTGTCACATTAAAGGAGAGAGTTCATAGACAAATACATTTTTCGATATAACAAACTTTCGATTTAATAATGGAATGGATCAAATCCATTATATCAAATCAAATTAAAATTTATCAACTACTCGACATAAAAAAAAAACATGAAAAAGCTCTGGGTACAAATATTAAAGGGTTTTTATGCACAAATGGTTAACAGTCAAACGTTAATCTTTTAGCAACATTTTATTAATAAAATTAAAATATTTACTTAAAATAAACGAAAAAAAAAAATTATTATTATTATTAAGCTGTATTGTCTGTTTTTTTTTTTTTTTTGTAAATTAATGGATGTATGAAAATGTTAAAAAAAAACAAATATATAAGACGGACTTCAACATTTGTACCACAAAAAATAATTTTTTAAAAGGATAAACTTTATTTATAAGTAATAAATCATACAATGTCAAAATAAATAATAAATAAAAATATGGTTAAAAAAATAAATGAAGAAATCAAAATTTAATATAATTAGGAAAACGACGTAAGAATTAATTGTAAAATCAACCAAAAAAGTTGTTGAAGTTATTAAGCGATTCATTTAATCCTAAATTATTTTGTTGTTGATGTTGGGGCTGTGTATTGTCTTGAACGAAATTATGTGTGTCTATAACATTATCACCAATAGAAGATTCACCTGCACTATAAACATAATATTGTTCTCGACTTAATTGTGGTGGGTTAACCGAATAAGAAGAATAATCCAAAGAAATATTGCCTTGCTGAAGTTGATGTTGCATGTCTAAATTGGTTGAACTCGCTAATGGAGATGTGGGGGATTATAATAAGTTTATAACCGGGAATTTCAATCGTTTGTATTTGGGGAGAGCTAGGGTTCGACTGCGGCGGTTGAGAAAGGTATTGCAAAGTTGGATCGAATCTATTTGTTGCAAAGGTATAATCCCGTTCTTGATTTAATCGTGGTGGAATAACCGAATAAGAAGAATAATCCAAATGAGTATTGCCTCGTCGTAGTTGATTTTGCACGTCTAAACTGATTAAACTTGCCAACGGAGAAGATGTGGGGATTATAATAATTTCATAACCGAGAATTTCAACTGTTTGAATCTGGGAAGGGCTAATATTATTAGTCAATCTAGGTGAATTAATAGAAAGATTATTCCGTGAAGGAATGGTATTTGGTGGGTTTTGTTCTAAAATCTGTTGGTCGTTAGAATTATGACCAATAAATTGTGGAGTATAAGATGTTGATTCAGTTGCAAAAGAGGTTGTAGGATAATAACACTGTTCGTCATTACTATTTGCGTTTGGTGCAGTTATGTAAGGTACTGGTTGGTTATTTAGATTATTATTTCTTGTCGTCGTGGAAAAGCCATCATCGGATGCGTTTACGCTGTAAAAATTATCCAATAATATTTCTGGTTGGATTTCAAAATTTTCGTGACTTACAAAATGTTCTGTTGTATTTTGATTCATGCTAATTTTTTTTTTTAATTTTAAGGATTATTAAATTGTTAATAAATTAAATGTGATTTTTATAAAAAAAAATAAGTGAAAATTTGCTCGTATTTATATTGAAAAAATATATTTTTGTTTTATAACTTGGAGTTATAGTAAAGGTTGAAGGGTATGCATCCTCTACTTACCGCCTAAGTAGTAAAGAGGTCAAGTACAAATTAAGTCAATCATTGTTTCTAATCATTGTTCAACAAATTTCCTATTTTAAGTTCCAACAAGTTTATTTACTCACTTTTTTTTGTGTTACCACTTGTTGATTTACAACACTTCCAACAAGTTTATTACCACAAGAAATTTATTTACTCACTTTTTTTGTGTTACCACTTGTTGATTTACTCACTTTTTTTTGTGTTCTACAAGTTAGTTGATTTTTTTGTGTTAGAAGTAAAAGTAAATTATTAAGGTGAAAAAAGATTTCAACTAAAATTATATTTAATGTACTTTAAATACGAATTCGTTAATTTGGTTATTGAAGTTACTCACGTGACTGAAAGTTCATTCAAAGATTTACATTACAATACTACCTGCTTTTTATGCAGTATTAATTTACAATATCCTTTAAGATAAATAAATAATTTAATTTAATCGAACTATTTGCAAACTCTCTATATACATAATTTCAACAAAAAAATATTTTTACCAGCCTAAAATTTTTTTGGCCATTTTGGCCGGACCCAAATCTGCATTACATAAGCCAATTTAGATTTGCATAAAAATAGTTAAAAAATTTGTTTGATCGTTTAGTTTCACTTCCAGTTTTCAATAAGGTGCTTTAATTATAGATGGGGAGTCGCTTTCTATCAAGCCGATTGGAATAACCGTGGGATTAAGGTTACAATTAAATAATTAAATCCTAACTCGGCAATTAGATTCATGACATTAAAGAATTCAGGTATTCATTTCGCGAGATAATGTGTTTACACTCGGAGAATATAATTTATCGTGACCTGTTAAATAAATAAAGATTTATTATTCTCGATTAGATTGATGGTTTGTTTATTGTTAAAACTTCATCACCTTCTTCTTCCTTAGCGAACAAGAAACAGCTTGGTCCATGACAACAGATTAATGAATAATTATTTTTGAATGTTGAACCTTAATGATATAAAACAAAATTTTATTAAGCGGGACGAAACCAGGTTGGTTTGACGATCATCACAGTAAAATCTACTGCTCAAGGGCTGCCTTAAATAATTTTTGATCAGATCAAAGGAATGAAAAGAATATAAATCGTTCGTAAAACGTAACTTAATTGTATTAATTTTTTCTAAAGCTCATTAAGCTAGAATAATTAATATATTATCCGGGAAATGCTGACGAATTGAATTTTATGAATATGATGAAATTCAAAATTTTCTTTATAATGTTTCGAATTTGACATTTGGGGAACCGGCTTCTGACCTTTAAAACAAAAATTTTTTTTTTTTTTTGAATTTAATTTTATATCAAATCTCAAATGAATTTTCTTTTTTCTTTAATAAATATCATTGCCGCATTCACACCTATAGAATTGAAATGTATATACTCATATTAACATATACAACATATTCAACATAACATGAAAAATATTTGCATGTAAAAATCTCTTCATCGATTGTAATAAAAATTGATATAATATCAATATTCTGAATAGAATAAAATGGTTATAAAATGTGCAGTGTAAAAAATAACCCAAATTTTTACAATCAATGTTTATCAGTGGATAATTTGGTAGCCAACTAATTTATCTTTTTTTAATCTAAAAAAAAGGCAAAAAACCGTTGAAAGTTTATGTCCTGCCTTAAGTGATGTTATAAAATATTTTACGAAATAATAGTCAATAGTTTGCAAGCCCCAGAAGTTGATTCATTGAAATGAACTGTCACAACCGAAATATTCATACATAAATTGCTTGTTTGCCAATAACAAAAATTATTTATTATTATCTCTGATAGCAAGATCGTAAAATTATTACCTTAATCATTTATTCCGTTTTAAAGAAACTTCGATACAATGGCCGAAAGAAACTTTACTTTTGATGAAATGAAAATATAAAGGTGTAAAATTTTTATAATATAAAAATAGGTTAATTATTGTTTTTTTCGCGTTATTCGAATACGTCGCCAATGATCGCGGCAGGTGAGTAAGTAAACATCGCATTCAACTATTGAGTGCGAGGTCAATGCATAACACAATCGCGATATATTAATTGATATAAATAGTATAAATTATCTCATACTACTATCATTCATTATAATTTATTAATTTAGTACATGCAAAGAACCAATACAATCGACAATCTTTTTCAACTACGAAGTATGAAAGTAGTTGGTGTCAAGTAAACAATCGGTGACTAACAAGGCAATTATTAAGTGATTAAAGAAAATCGCACACATGAAATCATTGGAAATCTGCGTAGTTACATAAAAAGCTCCATGAATTTTTACCTGTGAAAGCATCAATTAACCGAACTTGACGATTTCTCGAATTCTACATCCAATGCCTCAAATACTGCAAAATAAGGAGAAGAAATAGCGTAG
>CAMKVN010001181.1:0-20222 GCA_946474995.1 Funneliformis geosporum | reverse complement strand
ATGAATTACATGCAATGTATTATACTATTAAAATAAACTCTATTTAACCGAAAGCTTATAAAAAGGTTCATTTCCCTTAAACTATTTTTAATCAAACTCTTCAATATTTTTTAACAAATTAAATTTTAAATCTCTTTCGACAAAAAAATTTTCTCACTTTCTCACAAACAATATTTCATCTTTTGCCAAAAAATAATATTTTGTTTCCCTTTCGCATATATCATTTTTACTAATAATATTTCGTCTCTTTTTTGCATACATCATTTTCTTTCATTCTCAATTTCTCACTAATATTTCATCACAAATATGACTAGAAATATGGGTTGAAAAAAGGCTACAGCAGTACGTCGTCAACCACCATACCGCCAGGAAGTAACGTGTCAACAAAAAACTCAAGGAGTAACAGAAACTCTTAGTAGCCAAGAAATGACAAATACTTCACGTCAGCAGGTTCTGAAAACAACTTTGACACCTTCAAGCAGCCAAGAAACACGTCAGCAGATTCTGACAACAACTTTGACACGTTTGAGTAGCCAAGAAACACATCAGCAGGTTTTAATGACAACACCTCCTAGTAGCCAAAAAACACCATACAAACAAGTTTAGCACTAAATATAAGTAATCAAGAAACACTACGTCGGCTGGTTCTTACATTTCAAAGTCAACAGGAAATATCGAAATCTTTATATCAGCAGGATCCAGCAAATGAAGGACTATTCAAATTATTAGTACCATTAAGTATTTCCAAAAAAACTCGATCTTAATCTCAATCTCCAACTCGATTAGATAGAGATTATGATGTTTTGCTTAATTATAGGATTGAAGACAAACATCAATATGGCGAAACCTCAACTGCTAGTATAGTTAGAGATGCCATTCTGGAAGCTGATAACTGGAATCTTCAGGCTTCCTATCTTAGAACACCCAAAAGGTCTTCACATGTCAGCAAATAGGTGACGAAAGACGTTATGATGAAAGGAGTAGCAAAAGGAGTAGCAAAAGGAACACAACTCCTTATTGTCGATAATTCAACATTTCTCGAGGTGACGAATTTTGATATACTCAATATCAATACATACGAGAATGCAAATTAAGACGTGACGAAAAGAGTGTAACTCCTTATCGACCAAGAAGAAGAGAAGCTTATCCTGAAATAACTGACTCTTTGCTAAACGAATGTAAATGTAATTTATTGCAAAAATTTAGCTGATATATATATTTTTTAATCAATTTATTGTTAACTTTTTTTTATGAAAAGTATATTTACGTAGAAGAATTGACGAGTTAAGCAGGCAACTCAGCAATGCAAATGAAGAATTAAGACATTTAAGGACAGAATTCGGCAAAGTTACTGGAGATAATGAAGCACTTATTCATGAAAATGAGAGTTTGTAAGATGAAGACAAACGTAACCGACGAAAATATAGAAATAAAGAAATAGATAAAGGTCGTCAAGAAAAGCGAACTCGACACAGTAGTGAAGACGAAAGCGATGAAGAGGGTATGACAACAATGAAGCAGCATGAGTTCATTTAAAAACTCTAACTTTTCTGAATTTTAATTAATTCTAGCTGATTTTTAATCTAATATAACCTATATCAATCAAATTAACTTAATTCGGCTTTTATTTTTTTAATAATTTAGAATGAAATGAGAATGATTTTAATGATATTGCTGACCGATCTTGAAATGAGATATGATCTTAGTTTGACAGTAAACTAAATACTGAAATATTACGAAAAGTAATACCACGTCTCGTCGATGCGTTAAAAAGATTCAAAATGACATACAAATAAGTCAATATGTATCTTAGCATCCTTCACAGGCATCGATGAGTTCGTTTATTGTATAAATAATGCGGTACTTTAGATCGTAATAATCAGTGTTTACACAAAAACAGTCGCATCAGTGAGGTAAATGTCAAAATTATTTTTTTTAAAAAAAAAGTAACTTCAATTAACATTCGATATTTTTAATATAGAAAAAGGCCCGAAGAATCAAAAGTGACAATTTGCTTTTTGATTTAGATGATGAAAGAGTTTTGAAATATGATAAGAAAGGGTTATTGAGGATCTTGGGGGACAATCATTATCATTTTTCCAAAGATTCAGAGACAGATTCAGAGGAGAAAAGAAAATGATCAATTAATATTATAATCTGAGCTGGAGATCAGACGAGGTTTGATAATTTTTGAAAAATTTATTTATAATTTTAGTTAAGTTTTTTAACTAATTATGATATTTAATTTTATTACTTGAGGCGTTGTTGCGAGAGCTCGTCTGTTATGCGTTCTCGCTGCAAACTGCACAATTGACGAGAACTCGACATTATAGCGACAACTTTACAATAATGATTCGTCATCCTCAAAATGCTCCTAACTGGACATTTGTAGATCAAAACACTTCAGCAGGCACTAACTTTTTCGCATCTGAAACCGAAATTGAAGATCAAGATGATTACGTTGAAGAAGAAGAATAAATTCGATAAATTATAAATTATAGCGAATTGTATTCTATTGTTTATCTATATTTGTATTTATTATATTTTATAATTATATTATATTTATATTTTATTTTATATTTTAAATTAATAAACCAATTATTATTAATTCGATTAAATTACGTTATTATAAAATTAATAAATCGTCTAAAATGCGAAAATAGATATTAATAAGATCGTCTAAATATTGGAATTTTATTTTACTAATTTTAATTACTTATAGCCGAAATATTTTCGAACTTTTATTAACTAAGTCAAATTTTGTTTGTTTATTAGTTAAATGAATTTAAGCTGGTTGTATCAAACGTATCAAATTACTACCAATCATTAATGTCGAATGTATTTTTGTATGACACCTGAATTAGGCAACATTGGCTATAACTAAAAATGCTGATTGTTTTGGCAATGATCGGCAGAAATTAGATTATATTTCAGCTAACATTCGGCACTTTAAAAAAGTGACAAAATGGATTATTTCAACTAGTGTAAAATAATCTTTATCATTAATGTTTTTTAATACTAATAAAATTTGATAATTAGATATTTCGATTATAAATACCTTTAATTAATAACTAAAAGCCTGTTTCATTTGACTAAAGTATTAGAATCAATAAATTAAATAAAAACTTAAATTAGTATATTAATATAAATTATTGATTGATTTATAAATATTTATTCAATACTAAAAAAATTTAATAAATAATTGTTTTGATACCTAATGAATAACTTTAATTAGTAGCTAAAGGTTTGTTTTATTATACTTTAATAACAGAATATTTTTGTATATTTTTAAAAAAATTTAAAAAACCTCTATTTTAAAACAAGTGATTCTAAAATAAAATGAGTTACATAAAAAAATTTAAATAATAAATATTTTTATAAAAAGCAATAAATAGTAATATAAATAAAAATAAAAATTAAAAAAATATATATTTTTATGCTGAATAGAATTTATAACAAAACGTTAACATAGAAAAATGTAATACAAGAGGAATTAAAATGTATTAATAAAGATCAGTAAAGATTAATGAAATAAAATTTATAAAGATGGTAGCCCCAATTAAATAATTCATTTTCAAATAAATAATTTGATTTAAAAAGTATATATAAGCATCAAATTTAATATCATTTGATTATTTATTTTATTATAAGCTTCATAATTGTTTTTATGTAATAGTCGTTATATTGATCGTAATCTATCAAAAATCAAAAATAATTGATCCCAATTTTAGTAGTAAAGTAATGCGCAGAAAATAAAATTTAAAACAAAGAAATAAATGATGTAATATTTTGAAGTGGTCTAAGCTGAAAGAGATTAATAAAAGAAGAATGAATGTTGAAAAATCGAAAAAAAAATTCGATCGCTGTGGCCCGAGAAGCGAAAGAACTCATAAGTAAAAAAGAAAGAGAATATTAAATATAAAACTGGTAAAAGCATATCAATAGATTTTTTTTTTTAAAAATAGATAAAAAAAGAAGAGAAATTCTAACATTATCATAAAAAGTTATTATTTACCAAAAATAAATTTATATTTTGTTAATGAGATATAATTCGGCTTACTTTTTTTTTTTAAAAAAAATTATTTTAACAAATTTTGGATGCAATAATCAGCTGTGCTATAAATTAGAATCGATTAATCGAATCCAGCATAGAATTGAAACTCACGTAACAAATAATTGGTACTCAAATATATACTTCTTTTAGAATCAATGATAATTCCTGTACTTCATCAGAATATATTGGGTGGTATGCTATTAAAATTTAGGTATGAGACATAGTAAATCATATGATCTGTATCTCAATTTTAATAGCACACCACCGTATGTCAAAAGTCTGATACGATCGGCCTATCAAATCAGGGGAATTATCGTAAAACGTTTCATACATATTTTTTAAATACAAATAATGATTTTCATTGTTGAGCGAAAATTTATCATTTCTTCCATAATACAACACATAGAAAGTTCAAAAATGGTGAATAAACAATTATTTATTAGTTCAATATTGTAAGAAATAATATTTTATCTAACTTATTTATAATTTTAAAAATATAATAAATATAATAAAGAACAAAAATTCTTCCAGTAAAAATGCTACACCTGACAATATAGAAAATTTTAAATCTTTTAATACAATATTGCATGAGAATATATCAGACAATAAAATACTTCTCCAATTAGAAAAGGATGGGTATAATACGCTTGATAAAAAAGCAAAAAAACTTATTACAAAATTAACTGAAATAAAATATTTATTTGCATTGAAGTTGTTGTTTGAATGCTCACTTAATCAATTTTCACCTCAAGTTCTTCGGGATTCTTTAGTAGCATTAGTAGATTCAACATCTTTCAATTATTATGCAAAACAAAGCATGATTAGATTAGAATTGCATGTACGTATTTGGGTGGCAGTTTTAGAGCAAATTTGTATCACACCGATGTGCTTAAGTAAAGAACTTCGAGACAGAGTTTATAACTCATTAGCGAGATTTTCAGAAATTCACCGAAGAACAACACATGTAATGCAAGAAGGTATTGATAATAATTATAACTCAGATTTTAATCAATTTAACCAAGGGAATATTGCAGATGAAGAAGAAAGTATTAAAAAATGAAATTATAACATTGATTTTTTATTGATACACTTGAGAGATACAATACATAATCTTCATGATGATGAAACTTGGTTTTAAGAAATTAAACGACGAACAAAGGATTTACTTAAGATTGTTCTTAATATTACTCTGTCAATAGTGGCTCCCCAACTTACCATTAATAATGATAATTATTCAATTTTATCAATGATTACTCAGTTACGTCAAGGCTTAACTTTCAAATATTCTGTAGCACCTTATTATGTAGATTGGAGAATTATGTTGATAACCCAACATAATATTATTAAATAGTCTGAAAGTTCTGAAAAGGTTATTAGTCGAAAATTTGGTGAAATGATCTTAATGGAATATTTTTGGAGCTATTAGAAAGAGAGTGGAGTAATGTTGCTGATAAAACTATGTTAGATTCTTAATCAAAATTTGATAAGGTTTCAAGTAAAATTTTTAAAGCCCTAAAAAATATTGGAAGTTTATTAAATGATCTTTCCAGTAATGAACCTCTTGCATTGCCATATACTTTATGGTTCAGAATTTTGGATCTTGCATATAATCTTATCAAAAAATCCAGTCGAACGGCTACATATGAGCTTTGTTATTATTTGGCAATTGAATCACTTAATAAAGCATCTAGCAATTTTATTCAATTTAAAGCAGTTGAAATATTACTATACTTACATAATATTAACAGCGAATTATTTTCAATGATTGAGCTTGATCTTGACCAATACGCGCAAAAATTGAAGGAAAACTCTACATCGGAATGTTCAAAACATTTCCAAAATATATTGACATTTATAAAAAGCAAATATCTTGATGATATTAATAAATTAAATGATGATATTGGTAAAGGCAAAAGTAAAGTAATAAGAATAGATCAAAATACACACCTAAAAAAAGAACGAATATCAAATTTATATGATATTATTGATATAATTGCATATGAAATGACTTGTCCGATTAGTCAAGAACCGGCAGATCAATTATTTATTTTAAAATGCCATCATGAAATATCAATGAATAATTTAAAAGTATTAAAACAAAAAAAAAGTCTTAAATGCCCTCAATGTCGAAAGGACATTGATGAAAAAGATATCAGATATTTGCCACAAACTACTGTTTACAAAAGTTTATATTTATATCTAATTGAAGCTGGTCATATTTCTTTGAATCAAATACAAATAAATCATGATGATAGCGATTTTGAGAGTTCTGAAATTGATCTTAATTTAACAAAGAAACAGAAAATCATTCAAAAATTTAAATTTATTTAAACTAAATCTATATTTAAATAAAAATTTCAAAAAAACAGCATACGACATATCAAAACGCTAGGAGAGAATTAATAAAGAAAAATTATGAAAGATCTGAATATTAGTGTAATGAATTTTTAAAAGCTCATCCTAAAGATTATGCTATCAGATGTATATTAGCTTATAATTATATATGTCGTAATAATTATAAACGAACGCACTTTTTTATAGATGAAGCCATTAGTTTAAAACCAAAAAATCCAATTGCTTATTTTATTCAAGGAGAAATTTTTTTTAAAGAAAAAAAATATTCTAATGCAATTCTTTCATTAAAAAATTCAACACTTCTTAAATTCAAGTTTAAGAACCCTCATATAATACTTGGGAACATTTTTCTTCATTATACTGGTAATAAGGATTTAAAGTTATACTATAGTAATACTGCATTAAGCTATTATAATACAGCATTACAAAGTAATCCAAATAATTATTTATGTCTAAAGAATTATGCGTATATTTATAAACATCAAGAGAAACTTTTGAATGCTTTAGAAATGTTATATAAATTGTTAAATATAAATGGAAATGATTCATTAGTTTTAAGTTATTATGGGGAAATTCTTATGAATTTAAGTAGATATATCGAAGCAGAATTATTTTTTACCAAAGCAAATAATTTAGATTCTGAAAATATTCACATTATAATTAAAATAGCCATTACAAATATTGTACTTTAAAAATATGATAAATCTTTATTGAATCTTAACCAAGTTTTACAATTCGATTCTTTAAATACTACTGCACATTATTATAAAGGATTGGTTTATTATTTATTAGTCGATGCAATTAAAGCAATACCAGCATTAAAAAAATGCATAGATTTAGATTCCAATGACAAACTAGCGAAAGCACTGTTGCATTATTTTGAATGCTTACTGAATATAAAGATTAACGATAAAGATTTAGATATTAATAATATTTCATCTTTTTTATTCAGAAAAAATTATGGTCTTTGGTCAAATTTATGTAATTATTGTCAGAAAGATAATATTAATCATAAATCTTTAGGAATTTTTGATAAATTTAACAAATATATGTATAAAGGTATTACAATAATACTAATTTTATTTTTTTTATTTAATTTCATAAAATATTAATCAATAATTTTTTTCTAGAAAATAGTTGTTATTTTTATCAAATCTTGAGAACCTTCAATATATTAATATTATGCTATTTCAAAATGATTCTATTAGATAATTGTATTAAATTATTTTCATAAAAGTTATATATTAATATTAATATATTTTATAATTAAAGTTTGTTAGGAAAAATATTGCGTTTTTTGAATATGTCTGATATATTAGATTCTCAGGACTACCCGTGTCTGTATAATTATTTTAAATGTAGATATGGGAGCTTTGCAATAGAAAGGGAGGAAACTCTAAAAAAATTAAAATTTTATTTTCTAAGCTAATTATGATTTTTTTTGTAAAATAAGTCTAGATTTAACATTAACTAAAAAAAAAATTTTTTTAGAGTTTCCTCCCTTTCTATTGCAAAGCTCCCATATGTTGTTTGGAAAATATGTATCACAAGGGTAACATCAAGAGATTGTACAATTAACGCATATAACGATAATGTAAGTATGCAAGTTTATTAGCTATTTACTTATTGCGCATTGCGTATTTATGTTTTTTTTTGTGCTATAATTTGTAGAATTATGAATTACAAGAATATCAAGAAGAACATCAACTAAATTATGATAAAATAGCAGAGCTGATTAGATTGGGTTGGATAGAGTATAAACTTCCATTCTGTATTGATGAATTGGATTTTGTATAACCTTCAATTGTAATAGAAAACGGGTCTATCGATATGGTATGATCCAAATTTTTTTGCCATTTGCAATTGTAATAATAATAATATTAATATGGTATATTTTCAATTTAAAGAAAATGGATTATGTTCGGTTCACATTTACTGAGGGAAACCAAATTAATCTTATAATAGAACATTCATTGCCTATTTATAAATCACATCCTAACATACCTGAAGCTTTTGAGGATAAATATTTTTCAAAGAAAGAAATGGAAGATATGTTTGATTCAGATAATATGCTGATTTATATATAATTATAATTATATTGTACTTTTTTATTTAATCTACAATTATTGTATATTATCTTATTTTTAAATATTGTTTTAAGTAAATTATTTTATTTATTTTTTTTATAAATATGTAATGGTAAGGATATTAAATGGTCAAGGAAATAAGTAGAATACTTGTATAATTCTTTTATAATAGCACTTATTATTTTTTTATTGATACTTTTGCTTTATTATCACTCCTATAATTTTGGCGCAAACTATAATTAAAAGAAGACAAGCATAAGCCAACAATTAATTAACATGAATGAATAAATAATGAATTTAATCGTTTAAACTTTTCAATAGACATCTAACATTGATTTAAACATTCTTCTTTTAGATCGATTTTTATTAAATTATATAAAGTCATTTCAATTATCCAAAAGGTGCTAAAGTAGGCACCCTATTTTGAGACGCTGTCTTGTTCAAAAGTTCAGGATTCAACCCCTGAACATATTTGGATAAAACCCCAGCATCTTCAGTAAAATTTTGATTTTAAATTACATATCATTAAAACCGATTTTGACGATAGAATTTATTCGTTGAGGGAATAACGTGGAGGGTTTGTCAGGAAAGAATTGCAGACTTGACCGAATTGGGCGAGAGCAAAGTATGAACTCTTCGAAAAAGAGGATTATGTTCTATTAGAAGTTTGTTACAAAGGAAGGTACGCAATAAATTTGACGGAAAACTTCTGTTGCGTGAATTATTTAAACAATATATCTAATTTTTTTTGGATGTTGATTGGAAATTAAGGTTACAGTGCTGGTAAAAAGTAATCAGAACGATATTTTTATTTATAATGCAATGAATAACTGTTTTATATCATAGTTCCGTTATATCGTCATAAACAACTAACTTTTTTTATCTATGAATAAACTTTTTGATCATTCTTTTTTAGTGCTATCCTTCCTTTTTTTACAATTTTTTTTTACTACAATAAACTTTTCAATCATCCATCTTTTTTAGCATTATCCTTTTTTTTTTACTTAACTTTCTCACTTCACCTTTTAAATTTTTATTTCTCTTCTCTTTCATTTTAACTATGGGTAAAAAAAATATAATTTCTTCTGCATTAAATATGCCCTTTCCAAGTGTTCAAATAGCAGCTAGTTTAATTTCTAATGATCCTACTACCAATATTCAAGAAATTGCTCAAGAAAAAGCTTCCTATTATCGTGAAAAAGCAAAAGTAAAAAATACTGAAAAATCTACTAAAAGCTGGACTATAAAATTTGAAGAATTTCGTAACAATGCAGGTTATTTTGTTCCTTTAACTGAACTTAATAACTTCAAAAACAAATTGTAGAATTTATCTCTACAATGAAAAAAAAAGATGGCAATGCATATAAAGCAACATCGGTTAAGCAAGCTATTGATGCACTTAATAGACACTTTCTTCATAATTCACCTATTTCACATATTAATTTGCATGATAAATATATGTTTTCTGATTTACATGATGTTTGACATGGCAAATTACGAGATCTGCAAGAACATGGATTTGGCAAAAAATCTGGTTCAATAGCTATCAATCCTCAACAAATCCAACAAATTTTACAACATCCTAGAGTTAATTCAAATAATCCTGAAAGCCTCTTATATCGTATTTTTTTTGTTTATTTATAATATTAGCTATGCGTGAAGGTGAACATTATAATCTAAAAATTGATTAATTTAAATCTGATGGATGTAATGGCTTATGATTTTTTTGTTATATATTCAAGAATAATCAATGCAGAATTCAAGAAGAAGAGGCTCAAATTATTTCAATATCTAGTGATGACAATGGTACATGTTCAGATATTCAATTTTATTTATCTAAACGTCTATCTTCAGCTGATGAAAATTTTTATTTACAACCTAATCCATCATGGTTAGAAACTTGCATTTGGTTTAGAAAAGCTCATATTGGAAAAAATAGTTTAAGAAATTTATGCAAAAAATTGGCCATGAAACTCAAATTGATATTCCTATTGGATTACTTTCTAATCATTCTGGACGAAAAACTGCTATACAAATTTTACAAGATCAAAAAATTTCTGAATATGCTATTATGCAACATACTGGTCATAAAAGTGTTTAGGGAATTCTGGCTTATAAAAAAATCAATAAAAACCAACAACTTAATACTTTAAATACATTGATTAATATTACAGATATTAAATTATCTTCTGAACAAAATGATTCATTTATTCAAAATAATATCAATATTAATAAAGTTTATTTAATGTCACAAACACCTCTTCAAGAAATTTCTTTAAATTCAAATCCTTTAAATGAATCACCTATATTTAATAATTGTACTTTTTTGAATGTTTCTTTTTATATCCAAAAATAAGTTATTAAAATTATTTTGTGTATACTATATTTTTAATAATTAAATATAAAATTATTTAATATTATTAAATTAACTTTTATAATATGATTTATATGATTGGTCAATTATACCGTGAAAATATCAGTAAAAAAAGTCACAGAAATTGATTAGGAACTGTGGTATAATTTATTTATTTAATGAAAAACTAACTGTGATGATTATTGGTTGATAGTCACATGATGTGAATAGAGAAACACACGTGATCAGAAATTTATTTATAGTGTATAGAAATATATTGTCCTTCACTTCGTTCCGGACAATTATTATTATAAAAAGATTTTAGTATGTAAAAGTTATCTACAATTAGGATAATATTATTTAGATTGTTTATTGATTTACTAAATCACAGAATGTTATCTATATATATTAAATATAATATATGAGCATTTTGTATAATTGGTGATTATCCACAATATTTGTGAAAAAGTTGGTTTTAAATAGTATTTTAATATTAATTATATAATTCAAACTAAAAGTGAATTGTAATATACAGTATATACTGTATATTAAAGTATAGGAAAAATTATCTTGTCTTAATTAATGTTTAAGATAACTTTATAGTCATTAGTATTAATTAAATTTATATGAAAAAAAGTTCAAATAAAATTAAAAAAAAAAGAGAAAAGAAAGATATTAAAGTGCTTTTTAAAGCATGTCTATTCAGAAAATTTATAATGTTAAATGAAGATAACATAAATAATCTGAGTGACATATATAAACCAATAACTAATATATCATATAAGCTATTACATATGAAAATCAGGTTTTAATCATATGATTTATATAGTTTTATAGTATGATTTTTGTATATACTAATCCATATGTATCTTATATATCATATTTATTTTATATATTACTTATATTATTTATATTCTTTATATGTTTTGAATACTTTATATAATTATTTTTATTTAAATATATCTTAAGTCTTACGATAGTATAGTAAACAATATGTTTGAAATAATTTAAATACATTTTAAATTAGTTAAACTAAATAATTTAGTTTATTATAAATCTTTGTATAATACAAAACATTAACAGAAGTAGTACAGTACTTATTTGTTAATACATATTGAATAAATAATTATATTTTTAATTTAATCTATAATCTACTTATAAAACTTATATTTTCTACTTATCTTATCACACTTTTAACTTTTAAGTAATTATATAAAACTGATCATAATAATAGATTTAAAGATGATAAGGTTGTTTAAGACTTTTATATTATATATACAGTATCTGCAAAATATGTGATATTCTGAGTTATGAAAGTAAATTTAAAGACTTTTCTAATATATTACATATTAGTTTTAAAGAGCTGTAAAATAATTAACTTATATAATTTACTTTTATTTATTGTCTTTGCATTATCTATTTATGTTTATGTAATCTTAAAAAATATATATTTAATTAAAATTAAATACAAATAAAAAATAGCAAAAATATAGAGAATTTCGTTATTTTCATTATAATTTCTTATTTTATTATAGGATTTGCTGATTTTTTATTATTTATTTACTTGCTAAAATTAAAATAAATAATATTTAATATAGCAAATAGTGATCTGAATCAGTCAAATTTTTTTATATTTGATTTATTAATCATTTATAATATCAGTAATTGATTAGTATCTGATTTAGTTATCCAATTAATCAAATAATTTGAATAATCCAATTATTTAAATATACAAATAAATTATTTATAAAATATATTATAAATTTGTTTTTATTATAATCAATTTATTAGTATTAGATTATAAGATTAAGAAATGTATGTCTAATTGAAATATGATTTTTTATATCTGAAAATAAACGTTCACTTTGGATTAAAATAGCTATTATAGAGATATTTATATATTAATTCAGATAAAAAAAACCTTTTTATTTATTCCATTATTCACTCAGATTAATATCATGTATAGTATATTTTAAATTGTTATAATTAATTATTTTATTAATAGTTGTATAAATAGATTTTCATGTAGTAGTAATTAAATCAATTAATTAATAAAAAAAACTAAATTAATCAATATATATAGTTAATTAATATATAAATTATAAACTAGTTATACTTACTATTAAAATCTCTTTCATTATCATTATTAAAAATATTAATATCTGATAATGATAAAATTGTTAAAGATAATTCTTTTAATTTGACATGAAGTATTTTCTCAATTCTAATTTTTTTTTCTTGTATAACAAATGATAAGTTTTTAAATCTTGGATCTAAATATATAACTTTAAGATCAATATCTGATGAAATATTTCAATATTTATTTAAAGCTTATAGAATTATAAATTTAATTTGATTAATTACTTTTTTGTAATTATAGGTTAATTAATTTTAATTTGACAATATGTAATAGGATCAACAATCTTATTAATATCATCATTCAATTATTCAAAAGGATTTTCTTCTTTCTTATCTAAAATACAGACCCAGCTAAAAGTCTCTAAATACTAATTTTAACATCCTATTTTTCTATTTTTCATAATACAATAATTAGAATTGGTTCAAATTTTTATATAATCTTGATATAATCTCAAGCTACAGAGAACAGTCAAAAGTCTTTAAACACTAAATTTGATATCATATTTCTCAAGATGCACTGATTAGAATTAGTTCAAATTTCATATAATCTTGATATAATCTCAATCTATAATATATTAAAATTTTATTTAATTTGAATTAGTAAAAACTAAGATATGTATATAAATATTAATTCATAAATATTTTAATCATATAAAAGTTTCTGACTATTAAAATTTAATATCATATATCATAAGATTCACTGATTAGAATTAAATAAAATTTTTATATATTTATAATATAATCTTAAAATAATAATATATCAAATTTGAATTATTAGAAGCTAAGATATAATAATACATAAATAATTTTAATTATAAATTTTAGTTAAAGATTTTAAATATATTTTCTAAATATCTAACAATTCAAATTAAATTAAATTTTAATATGTAATAAATCAATATATTATTTATAAATATTAAAATTTGAAATAATTTGAATTACTGGTTGTTGAAATATTTATATATTATCACTAAATTCTAAGAAGATTGGTAACTATTATTGGACATATATCTAATAAATGTTTATTAATAGACCCTCTGCAGGTTAAAAACTGTTAATTTAACATCTATTTTTAAGTTAGTATAAATGTTCATTTGTAAAAATTGCCAATATAACAATAATATTTAATTTATAAATTTTTATTGAATTAATAATGCATATAAATACAAGTAAAATAATTTTGAAATATGGTATATTATTAATTATTAAATTTTTAATAATAAGTAATAAGTAGCAATATGAAAATAAATCTTATATTGAATTTCTAATCTGAATCTTCTACATTTTCGTTTAATTCATTCTAAATTAAAAAATAAAGTTAATATAATATTAGGATAGTTTACAATTCACAAGTAGTACTCACTAAATAATTTATCATCTTTGGTGTCACTATTTCTTTGTTCATAAATTTTTCGCAACGTTTTTAACAATAATCTAAATAAATTAAAAAATTTATGATATAATAACAATATAATAAATAGTAATATAATTTAAATATTATTACTTTTGTGAATTTCTTTTTATCTTTATGACCTACTTCCATCCTCGTAAATCAATCTTTAATTACCTTCTATCTTGCTAACAATAAATCTAACTTCAAGTTCATTTCTGAATTTTGCATAATGATTTTCTTTAACATTTGCATATTACTATTTTCATTATCTTCAACAATATTATTATCTAAGTTATTGATTAAAAATATTAATTATTAATTACTTCAATAAAAAAAAATATATAATATAAAAATAATTACCATCTAAATTAATAGACGAATTTCTCCGAATGGAAAGGCTTGACCTACTTCTCTTTAGTGTTAATTGCAGAGATATATTAGGGTTTCATTTGCTAGAGATTAAATTGTTAAATGTTTCTCTAGTTTTAGTAGAGAAGCAAAAGTTTCACATATTAGTTTTCTTCTTTAAGTTGTATTACAATTACTTGATTAAGTATCAAGTATAAATTTTAAATAATAAAATTAATTTAAATATTACCTTTGTGATCTATTCAAATTTTTACTGCGACTTGTAAGATATTTATTTATAAAATTATTTAAATAATAAATTATTCTGTATTTCGCATGTACATAATCTGTATATAAAAAAAACTTATGTATAAAGTATTTGCAAAAAACACATTTTGATTTTTATAATATCTTATCATTAATATTAACAGAAAATAATTTTATTATTTAAGTATTGTGTTAAAGTTTTAAATAAAAACAATACATGAAAATCATTTAAACAATTAAGGCAAAGTCATAATTAAGGTTGCTAAATAAAATCCAGAGTTTGGACAGATATCTAAATGGTAAAAATAAAACTTGGTTAAATTATATTAAAACTTTATTAAAAAATCTGCAAAATTCAGATAAAGGTAAAACTATATCAAAGCTTATAAAAATGAAAAAATGGCGAAATTATATCAAACACTTAGTAAAAATTTAGCAAAACTAAAGGTTTAGACATTTGGTCAAATCCAAAATGAGTTTAGATAAGCAATCTTAGTCATGATATAAATCTGCGAAATTTATTCTTCTTAAATGTATTAAACTGTAAATAATGCAAATTTAAAATAAATACTCTATTTATTATGTAATAAAGAACTTTCGCTAAAAACTTAAATTTTACTTTACATTATGAATATGATACAAAATAGTCTATTCTCCCACTTATCAATTTGTGATTGGCTATTTTCATTATATTTGCTCTGTATTTAAAGCAGGAGATGATTATCTGTAAGTAATATAATAAATACTATAGATTTAATAAAATCAAAGGAAGCTGAATTGGCATTCCTAAAAACCTCTACTTTGGATACGATCATTTTTTCAGGTTAAGAGTCTATCATATTATAGTTTTACATAATATTATACTAAAAAAAATTCCTGATATATGACATATTTATGATTTGTATCACTTCAAAATAAATTTTAAAAACAAAATATTTACAACATAATATTGTGTAAATTTACGTAATACTAACATAAAAAATTTTCTGATGTAATTTTTGACATATGGAAACACAATTTAAAAATTTTCAGGATAATTTCAACCATCAAGCTAAGAAAAATTTTTATTTATTCATCTTTGTCATTCTAGAATAATATTCCATTGCCTTTTCTTCTTCTTTTCTTAATTATTTTGTTTGTTTGATCATCTTTACTTTTGTATTTTCTAATGCCTCTTTATATCATTCAGCTTTATGTGTTTAAAATGAAACTTCATTTTTCAACCATTCATTTTCTTCAAAAAGTTCTGATAAATTATTTGCTGAATGTATCGACAAATCCAAAATCTGAACTTCTTATGCATTTTATAATAAAAATTTGAAAAGCTTTCCAGAAAAGTTATATAGATAAAATGATTTTGTTAATATCACTATTTATCGAAAGAATATATACAATATTGCCTAATGTCTTATCTGTCAATATTTGATATTATATTATTATTAATTATAAAAAATATATATATCAAATTATCAAATACTTACAGTTTGTAAAAGCTAAGTTTTGATATTCTTTTTATTCTCATCCTGTATAAGATATTAACGAAATTCTTGTAAAGTCTTTTGTAGGTTTTTATTGTATAGCCATTTATTGCATCACATAATCATATTAAATCAATAATATGATATATCTATGAATGAAACTTCAAAAACTTCAGGTTGGAATAAGAGATAAATTCAAAAATTCAGATAAACTTTTAGCTCAATTATTTATTATATTCTAAAAAATTTTATTATTAGTTTTTATTTTTTTTTTAGATTTAATTTAATAAAAATATTTATCAGCTTACTTTAAATTTATTGAGATCAACTTCACTAAATTCTTCATATTTACTTATAATGTACTTTAATTCTAACTTTCATATAATTTCACAAGTTCATTATTACTTATAAAATTATCTACTCCTTTATCATTTTCAATATACAATTTATTTAATACAAATATTATTTATTTTATTAAAAACCAATATTTATTAGCAATTAGCCTTGCAATTTGTAATCCTTTAGAAAATATTTTCAGATTAAGAAAATGAGGAATTGTGGATATACAGAAATCTATTTTGTCAACTAAGATATTATTATATTAAGATCATAATAATTTTCACGTAAAATCAATTTGATAGCAGAACAAACTAAGATCTAAATGATGCATTCTATCAGATACTGTAGCTAAATAGATATTTATATCTCTAAAGGTTTAAAATAATTGTCATTATAATATAATATTTAATTTTACATTAAATTATAAATACTTACAGTAAATTTTAGAAAAATTAGATACTGACTCTATACTAACAGATTTTTTGGTATTGTTGTAAAATTATTTTAACAAGAAAATATGGCAAAGTAAATGATAAACATATTTCACTAAATTGATTTAATAGAAGAATTACACAAACAATTATACAGAATTGATCTACTAGATGATCTACAAATTAATTTGCATATGTAACGTTGTAAATATTAGAAATGTCAAGAATGTCAAGAATGTTAAACATTTTTTATAGATTTGATATATTTAATGTATTTTATATAGCTAATATAATTAAATTATTATTATATGTAAATTGTTTATATAAATAAGATGGTTTGTAAATATTGGAAAGGCAGAAAGTTAGATTTTCTCTAGTCTGATACTAATATTCTTAAAATTCTCTATTACCTTTTATTTTATTTTCTTAATAAACATATTCTTATCTTTAATTAAGTGTTCTTTAATTAAAATGGATCTATTATTACAATTATTTTAATGAATTTAGTAAGCTACCTATAAAAGAAACAATACTCAAACACCTTATTTAACTTTAGCGATTTACCAAAATACACATTAACAGTATGTTCATCAAAATGTTTATGCATATCTTCATGAGATCTTAGTTTTGTATCATCAGCTAACAAATTTAATTTTGTAAGATTATCCCTTGTTACTAAGCAAGAATGACAAGAAAAATTTGAATTAGTAGACTTATAAATTAAACAAAAAGTTGTTCTTCTGATCAATCTACAAATAATTACAGAAATACATGAACAAAACCAGATAATCTTATTATTTACTTCAAGTTCTATATTTTACATTAGATAAATAGGTTCTAATAAGTATTTTAAGGATTTGTGAAAGATTTCACGAGCCTAATTTTACCAAGAGAAGATTCTAATATTGATAAATACTGTAAAAGTTACTTTGTGTCTGATTTATTATAACGCTATGTTGAAATATTACCAATTGATATATATATTAAATGTAGCTGACTTTTTCCTAATGTATCAGTAGTTGTAGCATCTGAATATAAAATAATTGATAATAACTTAGCTCTATAAGGTAAGGAAGCTTCTGTAGTTTTTCACCATAATCCATTATTTTGTTTTTTATATATACTTTCTTCTTGACATTATAAAATAAATAAATATATATTAAAATATATATTATAATATATAATTAAATTTGTGTAATCTTAATTTTTACTCAAAATTTTCATAAAAAAGTGCAAAATCTTTATTATATTAGGAACAGCCAAAATATTTTTAATACAGTTTATTAAATTCTGATAGTAAAGAAAATATTTTTTACTATTATGAGATGTTATACTAATTTTTGAAAATTTGATCTTATTCATGAATATTCGTCCTTTTTCGATGTTTTTGGCAATAGAAATTTTGAAAGGTTTGAATATTTGTTAAAAAACATATAATTTCATTACAGCCTTATTATTTAATTTATTTTTTGTTACTAATATCATTAGATCTTTGTAAGTTTTATTAGGAAATTCTGTGTAAGTTTCACTTTCAGAGTTTTCAAGTTCATCAAAGATTTCTGGTTCCAGTTCTTCATAACTTCAGATTCTGATCTTTCTTTATAGCTTCTTATTGAAATTTTAGAAAGTTAAATTACTTTGTATACTTTCGATACTATTAAACAATATGTTTTAGATTTCAATTTCATTTTTCATCTAAAAATTTATTATTAAATATAAATTAAAAGCAAAAATACTTTTGATTTTATGAATTTAATAAATCTTACATTAAAATAATTTTTATCATTGATATTTGGAATTATATCTTTTATAAAATTTATTTCATTATTGCTATCTTACTTTTTGAAATTAGAATTGGACTCTATTTCTGCTTTTTTAAGCATAATTGAACATGTTAACTATAACTGCATTTTTGATTTATTTGAGATTATTCTTATTGTTTAGAATATAAAATTGTGAAGCTGTTCAATACAATGAAATCACTATTATTTTCTTTATTTAACAATCTTTCTTATTATTGCAAATGTAAAATTGCGAAGCTATCTAATGCAATAGAATTCACTGCATTTTAAGTTGATTGATGAATATTCTATTGTTGTCAATGTAAATTGCAAAGCTATCTACTGCATTTTTTATTTGATGATTATTCTTATTATTGCAAATATAAAATTGCAGCTGTTTGTTACATCAAAATCCACTATATTTTTGATTTATTTGATAATCATTCTTATTGTTTCGAATATAAAATTGCGAAGTTGTCTAATGCAATAAAATCACTGTTATTTTCTTTATTTGATGATCATTTTTATTATTGCAAATGTAAACTGTCTAATGTAATAGAATTCATTGTATTTTTAAGTTGATTGACAAATGTTCTTGTTGTTACCAATGTAAATTGTGAAGCTATTCACCGCATTTTTTTTATTTGATGATCATTCTTATTGTTATGAATATAAAATTGCAGCTGTTTATTACATTAGAATCTACCATATTTTTGATTTATTTAACAATCGTTCTTATTGTTACGAATGTAAAATTGCAAAGCTGACCAATGCAATAGAATCTACTACATTTTTGATTTGTTTAATGAATGTTCTAATTGTTACCAATGTAAATTGTAAAACTGTTTACCACATTTTTTTATTTAATGATCATTCTTATTGTTGCAAATGTAAATAGCAGCTATTTGCTGCATTGAAATTCATTGCATTTTTGATTTATTTGACAATCATAGCAAATGTAAAATTATTGTTGCAATGGAATCCACTGCATTTTAATGTATTTTATATTAATTTGCTATTAATTTTTTCTCTTAGTAATAATTGTTAGTTATCATTTTCTATATAAATATATCTCAAGAAATCATTTAAATACAGTCAACAACCAAAATTATGCGAACATTTTTTAAATCAAAAAATTTATATAAATAAAATAAAGTGGAAATAAAACAAAAGGTAAATTTTATTTATTTTATTTTT
>CAMKVN010001180.1:0-20229 GCA_946474995.1 Funneliformis geosporum | reverse complement strand
TCAATGGTCGAAATGATTTCGACCATTTCGACCATTTCGGATATCCGAAATGATCCATTTCGACTTCATGTATAGTTATGGTATCTTCTGGTTGAATTTTTGAAATCAGTAATGATCAGATTCTCTCCCTAACTGGTAAGGTTATTTGTATTACAGACAATTAGTCTAGGAATGTGTAAGGTTAGTTTTGATTTAATTTAGCTTTTATTGTTTTATAGTATAAATTAAATTAGATAGAAAAATTTATTTTTCGTGTATTTGTTTTATACTTCTGTATAAATTTATTATTTCAATAAAGATTTAGCAAAACTATCGCATATTTTTTAAAAAAAAAATTAATATAATTGATATATTTAACATATTTAACATATTCGAATGTTTAATTTATTTAACATATGTAATATATTTGATATAGTTTATTTATTTAATATAGTTAATTTGTCATCATATGTATTTTAAAATATATAAATACAGTAGCTTAGAATTTATAACAAAGGATAAAATTTGACAGGCTATGTGAAATTAATAATTTCAAAACTTCTTAAGTAGCTATATAATCTAATCTTTATAAATCTACCTTTTTTATTTCATTTATTTCTTTTACTTCTTTTATTCTTTTATTTTCTTTATTTCTTCTTTTTTATATTTTTATCAATAAACTTAATAAACTCTATTTTATCTTTTACATTTTTATAAGCCTGTATGATATATTAATCTTTGAAAATTATAAATCTCAACAATTTTTATGAATTTTAATAATAACTTATAAACCCTTGTAATTTGTGAATTTTTGTGATAAATTATAAACCTTAGTGATATACAGCCTTTATGAGTTTTAGTAACAAATTACCAGTCTTTGTGAATCTTCATAAAAATTATATAAGTCTTAGTATAACTTAGTAAAGTTATTATATAAACTAAAAAGAGTTATCACACAAACATCCTGTTTAATTATAGTGATTCACTAAAATTGTATATTAATAATATTAAAAAATTGAACAATTATTAGAAGTAGAATAAAATAAGAAAAGAATTTATAACTGATAAAATTATTAAGTTAAAAATATAATTAGAAAATTACTTTCTTATTATCTATTATTATTACAAATACAAAACAATATGTTTTAATTAATAAAAATAATATTAAATGACAATTTCTTATAAACTACCATCTCAATATACTTTTTTGTTTATAAAACTTAACAAAAACAATAAAAAAAATATCTGAGTCATAATTTTGAATATTTTTATATGTTTAATCATTTAATTATAAATATAAGTATGAAAATATAAATAAGCTTTGAAATGTAATTTCTCTTAATAAAGAGGTTTAGTTTTAAGAAAATTTATAAAAATATGTAAAATATAAGTCAAAAAATCAATATCAGTTTAAAAGTTAATAAGTACATTGAAGTTTAATTATATTAGCATATAATGAAACCTTTATTATATTTATATTACACAAAATTTCATTTAAAGATTAATAACTATTAATGACATTTCCACTTGGCAAATTAACCCTGTAACTTTGGGAGAAAGGATGCCTGATTAATAGATATTTATTTATTTTTTAAAACTTTTTAAATGATCCTATTTTTTGAATAAAAATATAATATTAAATTTTAATTATAATTTGTAAAAATGAATTAGATTATAATTAGTAGAATCTTAAATTTAAGAATTATAATATAAAGTTTGCAACTAGTTTCAACTTTTAGATACAAGTTAAGATATAATCAGTAACAGAATTTTCAAATTAATTATAATACTATATTTAGTAATTTGTATTTTAATTATTGATTAAAAAAATTATTTATTTATTTAATGATTATATAATAATTTAGTTATAAATATTTAGTTTTTAAAGTAAAATATTAAATATAAAATTTTATAAAATTTTTGAAATTTATTAATTCTTGTTATAATCTAGTATTAATATTAATTTAAATAAATATATACAATTGTAACTTTAAGATTTAAATAAAACCTATATTATTTAAATATTTTAATTTATATTAGTATTATATAAATTTATAAATTTGAAAAAAATTAAAGGAAGTCTTAATTAATGTTATATAAGTTGAATGGTATTAAGAAATGGTTATTAAGAGAATTTTTTTTTCTTAAAAAAAAATATTTTAGAAAAATGCTCTATTTATTTTATTTTTCAAAAAAAAAATAATCTAATAATGCCAATACATGAAAGAAATAGACACATTTTTCTTAAAGTACTCGCTTCTAAAAGGTTTTTCTTACACTAAAACTCTGCCTTTAAAAGGAATCCCTTTTGATGCATTTTTTTTATAAAAGGTTTGCTTTAGAATCATTATTAAGGGCTATTGGTTGCTTAATTAAAAATTAAAGGGATTAGAATTTTATTTTTACGAAAATAAAACGGTTTGAGATTTGTTTATTAAAATTCCAATTTGAAAATTTAATTATCAGAAGGACGATAGCTTAAAAAAAAAGTGTTACTACGCCTTAAATCCGTTGAATAAATAAGTAAATCATATATCGAATATTATATCAACCGTCTAAGCTTGACAGGCTAAGACTTTGCTTTACGGCTGAAACGAATAAATTGGGCTGTATTATAACGATAAACCAATAAAACGGCACTTCATGAAACGTTTGTTAAACATTATTAGTCATAGTATTTTTATTTTTGCAATTTGCCATGATTTGTCAAAAATTATTTGTATTATTGTTTCACAAAAGGGTAAAAGTTGTTCACATGGTCATCTTCAACAAACAAATTTTTCCTTCTTTGATTGGGAATACAAAAAAGATATATAAGGAAAATACGTTATGATGTGATTGGAATTACCATGAACAAGTTCTTTATCTATTGCAAATCTCGGATCTTAAATCCAAAGCTTACGTTTTCTCAAATCTCATCTATTTTTTAAATTACTTTTCAATTCGAATTAATTAATTTAATTTGTTTCTAAAACGCGTTAAATTTTAGCATATTCACAATACCATTTTATTAGGCTCATAATAACATCATGGGTTACAAAAACTATATTAAAAATGTCCAACAAAGAATTTTTTTTTTGCTATAGTGTTGATGTTTATTTATATTTGAAGTTGTTATAAATAAACTTGCCCTTCATTACATTCGGAATTACTCGGCGGGCATTTGTCACAAAAAAAATCTAAAAATTTGTGGCTAGGTTATTATACCCTAAAACATGTCACTTTTACGAAGCTACGAAACTACATTTTTTATATATTTCTTCAACAAAATTTATCGTAAATAAAGCTTTAGCTACGGAATGAGATAAAAATAGCTCGTCAATCATCATGGAAAAAGCTGTTCGTTACCAAATAAGTAGAGACAAGTTCACATTTTACATGTGAAAACTTGGCAAGCAACCCGTTATTGTCTAGTCTAGCAATTTAAAAAAGCTTTTTTGGATAAGGTCATCGTTATTGTTAAATTTGCCATATCAAATTAAGTTGCGAATTATTTCGTATTATCAAACCGATTTGTTTTTCAAATTTCTCTTCCAACCCTATAATGAGTCTGTAATGCTCATTACTAAGTCCGCATCGCATGGCCACCAATTACTAATCTAGTATTTTCAAATTGAAGCGTTTAGGTGTATGTAATGATGAGCTGTCTTTGATGGAGTATATGCACTTTAATGTACTGTATTAATTTTCTTTATACATGTAATACTTTACAAAGAAAAACAAATCATTTATGATCTCGGCATTTATCTGCTCCAATCCATTCATCAACAAAGAAACTAATATCGATACATTTTATAACCAATTAGTTCTTGATATTTTTTAATTCATGATTCGTGATTTCAACTGCAAAGACATTCATATTTTTGGTGCAAATTTTTTTGTAGATCCAATTTCTAGTCGACTTGGCCACATTTTTACTAACCAAATATGATTGACTCACGTTTCACGAATTAATATAAATCCTTATATATTATTTAATGGAACGTATATAACAAAGGAAAAAACGTTTTATTCTATTTCATCATATCCACAAAAAAAAAAAATTTCAATAATTTGAACAAAATGAATAGATCAATTTCGCTTTTCGCTTGGCTGCTTGGCTCGTGGTACCAAATATTAACCAATTGAATCGCAATTGAAGGAGGACAAAAACACGTCACTGCTCAGATTTTCTTAATTATTAGCAAATGGAAATTTCTTTGCATAATATGAAAAAATTAATATCGGAATATATTATGAGTTCCATTATTTTTATTATTATTAGAAATTTGTGTAACTCATACGATACTTTTTAGAAATCATTACCTCGGTGAATAATCTTTTGTAGCATCACATGACCACATTTGACTTGCAAAAAAAAAAGAAGCCCGACAACTTCAAATTAAATAATGCTTAGGCCGTTAATTTATTGTGCTGCGATTAGTCATAGATTATGTAATGAAATTATGTATTAATATCCTTATCAAATTGATTTATAATATAATAAATAATTTATTAGAAAAGAACCTAAATTGTAAAGTCAAATTATTTTATTTTTATATATATATATAATATTTTTTTTAAAAAAAAAAAAATTGAAGTACGAATATCGGAATAAAAAAAAATTATGATTGCGGATTGGTAATTTCTTTTTTTTTTATATCACTATTAGATCAGTTAATGATCAATGATCATGTTTAGATTATTGGCTATTCAAATTTTCTTTATCGAATATCAAAAAATGGATGATTATTCTCCGCCTAGCATTATTAATTTTTAATTACAAATCTTTGTAACTTCTTAATATAACTTTTTTTGTTTAATAATCCTTTTAGTGTAATCTAGTGTGATACTTAATTTTATTATTTAGTATTAACCAAACTTGTTAATTCAATGAAGTTTAAAAATTAAATATATAAAAAAATAAAATTTACTAAAACTAAAAAAGAATTGAAAAGCTGTTTTGGGAGAATGATGATAAATAACCTTGATACATACACTATGATATTAATTTAACCTTATCTAAACCTGTTGTCTCACGTAAACATAATATGAATCCAAAAATTCTTATTATATGCCTTTGTCCTCCTTTCGAAACTTGATTGTTCTCAACTTTCTTTCTTTTAATGATAAAGATTTTATTGTTTAAAAATAAGATCATAATGGTTGGTTGTCTATAAAAATTTAGATTAGATTACACATGAAAATTCGTGCGCGTTGCTCTTACGACAATTTATTTTGTCGATTTATGCTATTTATGGTGAAATAAATAGATCAGATGAGGTTTCTTGTTTAATAATCTAACGTTTTATGTTCAAGTCAAAATCAAAATAATTTTTTTTTTGATTTCGGGTATAAGATTTGTATGACGCGAGAATCTACATCAAACGCGATGTTACTAATAAACTTTATCTTACTTGAAGATTTTATATGTTATGCTATTAATATAATTGCATTACATGCATGAAATGTATTTTTCTGTGGAACCCCGCGCGTGTAAGTAAATAATGTGATAAGGATGTTCAATCCACTATACATCATGACATAATGATCATGTTAATTAGAAAGAGTTGAAAGAATAATAGAAGGAAATGAAGAAGCAATGCGGTTATATGCATATAAATATATATATTCTTTGACAAACAAGGCAATTTGTTTGGAATAAAAAAAAGAATTTTTTCCTTCCTATACAAATGTTCTAAAAATAAATAAATAGAGTAAAACCGGGTACGGATTTGGAATAATAATAAGCAATTATTATCTGGATTTTTTTTTAAAAAAAAAAAATACAAACAAAAAATATCAAAAAAAAAACAGACTTTTAAGTATCCCTACGCAAAGTTTAACGATAAATGATCATTTGTTGCACATTTTAATTTAAACCGACCAAATCACTTGTTTCTTTAAAAGATCGAAAATTGCTTTAAATAAATTCAAAACAAAAACCTTTAATAGGAAAGGGAGAACAGAAATACGAGTATTTGACCAACCGGAATAATGTATTAGAGGATATATTTAGAAAAAATCGACCGATTTTCACGCGTATATGTAAAAAATAGAAATAAAATTAACCATTTAAGATGGAATAGTTAGGCGATTAAAGAATTACGGGTCGATGAATCGAGCCTGAAATATATTCTATTCCATCGCAAACGCTGATCATGTGAACTGACGTGTCGGATTAGCTAATCAAATCAAGTAATGTAGATCATCTTGGATAAACTGGTTAATACAAACCATTGTTTTTGCAGATTTATTTATATTACCGTCGTGTATGACACAGCTAAACAAGCTAAAACAACAAATAATATATGGTTCGGAATTGATTACGGGATGGTCTGCCAGTTGTTTTAATTAGCAATGTTATTTTCGGAGAAGTTTTGGTTTTAAATTAACTATTTAAAGGATATTAATAATTTATTGATTGTAAAGATATTTTTAGACGAGCATGCGTGATGGTAAAAAAGAATGTACTGACACTTTTATGTGGTAAAACCCGAGTTGCATTTAACATAACATTCCTTATATTTAAGGAAGTGAAATATCCTTCTCGTGAAAAGAGTTTACAAATATGATAAATATGATGGATGCTCCATTACGTTACACCATTATTTATAGAAAAAGATATATTTTTTTCTTACGCATCTTTATTTTTATTTTATTTCTATTTATTTATTTTTTGGGGGCTATGAATAAAAAAAATTGAAACACCCCTTTTGTGTAATTAGGTATGTATGATTAATGTGTTGTTAATTAGTTGTGTGTAATTTCTCTCGTTTCGATTGATGATCAACAAGCATATTTTTTTTTTCTTTTTTTTTTCTTTTAATTTTTCCGCACAGGTTCTCCTATCTATCTTCATAATAAAAAAGAATGATGAGATGGATGTCATTAGGAACGTTACGTCCATAATCTTTTGAAAATCATTTTCTCGGTCTTTATTAACCGTAAATTTTTTATCCCCTTTGTACTTTTTAATTGTTTTTAACATCGTAAAATTATTCAATTTGTCAACTTTTCCTTGTTAAAAAAAAAGAAATACCAAAGGGACAAAGAGTTAAGTCAAGTGATGACAAACGAATATAATTTGATGAGGAATATAAGTATGCAGGGGATAAATTAAAATTTCAATATTTATCCCTAGTTGAATTAATAATATTAAGCGGAATAATAATAATGTTTTTGTATTGTATTGTCTTGCAAATTAGTATGAGTAATGGAAATTTGAAATCAGTCGGATATTAATAATATTTAAAAAAGATTAATATGCAATTAAATCGTAATAATTTCGTACGTTGTTAATTTCATAATATTTGTACAGCAATATGCAGACAACAGTTTTAAAACAATATTATTGTTTTATTAAAGGAAAAAAAGGTTGGAAGACGAAGAAAAAGAAATAATGGATTTAATTATTTATTTGGGAAACATAAGATGCATCATTCTCGTTGTTGAGAAATATCTTGGAAGGAATATTTTTTTTTTGCGATACACATATGCCAACATCTTTTCTTTTTTTTTTTTAAAAAAAAAAAAACAATGCCTTTCCAAGATTGGAGGCAGTTAAACGCGAATTGATTATTAATATTATTGTAACAAAGGATACTATGACGAAGGATGCGTACTTACCCAAATCACGGACATGTTGTTTATCGAAGTGAAAAAATCGTTGAATTATTGTTTGTTGTTTACGCTAGTTTATGGATAAAGGAGAAATAGTTTGAGAGGGAATGTTTCATGTATTTAGTATTACTTTTTTTGCTGCGGGTTATACATTATCGCTATTAAATCAAAATTAATTTTAAATTACATTAGATATTTTTATTTATATATTTATTTATATGTATATATGCGTATATATAAATATCAAAAATTCGGTCTAACTAATTATACATAAAAGATTTTCCTTATTACCTCGCGTATCTTCCAATTTGATGATTTTATTGCTTTTTGATTCCATTTCTTTTTTTTTAAAATAAAAAAGAGATCCACATAATATGAGATTGAATTTGGTCATCCTCCCTCTTAGAGATTCATATGACAAGATTGATTTTTTATTACCTTTAATTTTTTTTCCGATTTGACCTATTTTATAAAGCATTTTATGCGCATTATTATTTCCCTGCCCCCCTCATTTTTTTTTTTTAAATTAATTGAATTGTTTCGAAATTAGAAACAACATAAAAACATAAATACCAAAAATTCTATATATAAATCTGAAATATATCTTATTTTTACTTGTCCTGTAAACCATCAAAAAAAAAAAATTCTTGACATAATCGAAATAATCCCAACTTTTTAATGTGATAGCTGTCTATTATTTTATATTCATTTTGGATTGATATTTACAGTGGCATTCCACCAAACTACGTTTTAAACACAAATCAGGTGTGATAACTAGTTTACCATTTAGAATAAAAAGAATCAGGTATTTTATCTTTATCTTTTTTTTTTTTATTTATTTAAGAGTAAATATATATGTATAGATACGTATATATAATTATTATTTTTTTTTCTCTTTCTGAAATGAACACACTCCAAGTTATATAATAAATCAACAACAAACAACTTGAACTTTTTTCTTTTAGACTAACTTTAAAGTAACACTTTAAAACTGTATCTTATATAAATATAAAACCGGCACGTTATTTTTTTTTTTTTTTTTTTTTTTTTTGAAAATCAATTTTTTAAAAAAAAATTTTTTTTTTATTTGCTTCATTTTTTCCTATTAAATTTTTTAGTTTCTGCTGATATATGATTAAATATACATTACGTTATACTATTTATATATTTTAACGATAAAAAAAAAAAACAAAAAAAAAGAAACGAAACGTAAAGCGAAAAAATCCTATTACAAAACGAAATAAATAATTATTTACGAATATACTCCTTTTTTCATGTTCATTATCAAAAATATTTGGCTTATTTTAATTATTCTTATATAATCTTCCTTCATTTATTAATTTGAAATGACAAGTAATCACGAAATTACTTTTTATATTCATTACGTAGCTACTTTATTAATTTAGATTTTTTTTTTTTTTATAAAACAAAATTTAATTCCTCGAATATTTCTTTTTACAAATCACTTACCACAATTATTATAATCATAACAATTCTTGCATCTATGACTCTAAGTTTTTCGACTTCAACTTCTTCTCCTTCATCGTCTTCCTCCTCCTCTTCTTCTCCTTCCTCCCCCTCCTCCTCTTCGCTGGTTGCATCTTCTTCTCCTACTTCATTGGCAGTGTCCGCAACGACAAATTCTCCTTCACTCAATCCTACTTCCGAAGAATATCACAAGAGATATTTTCCCAAAAAAATGACCTGCGCCGCAGCTAATATTGCAGATTTCATAAAAAGATTATACAGGTAACTTTATTAATCATGTTAAAAAAAAACGCGTTTTCTTTTCTCTTTTCTTCCTTTGCTTTCATTTCTTTTAAAGGCAATCAATCATTGACTTATCGTAAAATACGTTTTGTATTTACATTTACAAATTCATATTTTTTTTTTTACTAAATCTCCTTTTTCTTTTTTTCTTTTTTCTTTTTTTTTTTTTTTATAGAATGTTGGAAGATAAATCTCACTCTCACATTGTTTCTTGGGGAGTGACGGGAGATACATTTGTCGTTCATGATCAAACGGAATTTTCAAAGAGTATTTTACCACAACATTTTAAACATAATAATATGGCCAGTTTTGTCAGACAATTAAACAAATATGATTTTCATAAAATAAAAAGTAATGAAGATGACGGGAGACCATACAGCGATCAGGTAAAAAAAAAAAATTTCGGGGGGGGGGCTTCGAATATTTCATTAATTAATAATGGTGTAACGAAATGAATTTTCAACGATCTTCCAATAAATTCTAGTCGTTTAAAAATTCCATATTTTTGATGTGCATGACTCATTGCTTTATTAGAACATTTTGTTTTTACTCGCGTTTATATTTAGTTTAAACTTTAAATTTATTTATAATTTGCCACGCGATACTTGTATATAAACAATTAGTAATTTTTAATTTACAAAGCTAAATATTGTTTCCTTATGCTCTCTTTTAATAAGGCTTGGGAATTTCAACATCCGAAATTTCAGTTGAATCGAAAGGATCTACTTGAAGAGATAAAGAGGAAAATCCCAACTCCACGTAACAAAAGGCAAAATGGGACGTCCATAAGAAGTGAAGATAAACAGCCTCACTATTTTCAATTCCAAGAGGAATGTATTGCTGCAGCAACTCCAAATGATACATCAACCTCCATAATACGACAACAACAACAACCACAGAAATCCATTAATGGTAATACAAATGATGTGCCAATGCATCATTCTACTGATCATTCGATTTCTCGGTCATCATCACCACCATCTACACCATCTGATCTACAATCTCAAGTAGAAAATTTGACGGAATTACATGCCAATTTATCTGGTCACGTTAGCAATCTATCAAAAAATTGTGGTACTATTCTTGAAGAAATCACAAACTTTAAAAGAAATCTTGCTGAGCAAGATGCTTTATTTAGTAATTTATATCAGATTTTAACTAATCAACTTAATAATAATCATAATCATAATAATCATAATGATAACAATAATCATAATTCAGGTATCATATCCATTCTTTTTTTGTTTAAAAAAAAAAAAGAATAACCAATAACGTAATAACTTGCTTACTAAGTAGACCGAACGTTACGACCTATCACAGATAATGGTCCGGGTGACCATTCTCCTCCTAATAGGAGATATTCGTCAATATCACCCATAACTACTTCCACCACAACAAATGGATTTCATGATTCAAGCGAATCTTTTATATCACAAGAAAATCTGATGTTAAATTCATTAATACGAGCAAATTCATCTACCGCAACGACCGCGACACCGACAATAACTGACAACAATTCAGATGAAACATCATCAATATTACCTTTGGTCAATGGAATGAGTGGGCTTTCTCATCAATTCACTATGGGAACTTATTCCAATTCTCAACAAATCAATTTTAACTTAAACCCATTTTCCACACCAAACCCTTCGCCCCCTATACCTAACACCACAAATCATCGAATGTTTATTCGTGGTGATAGAACTTCAATGACTGTACCTAATTGGTCCATACAACCAAAAGTTTTATTAGTGGATGATGAAGCATCTATTTTGGAAGGTGGTAGGCAATTGCTACAAACATACGGTTGCCAATCTGATACGGCTTCTGATGGTTTAACCGCCGTTAGCAAAATGCAATTACAGCCATATGATTTGGTTTTCATGGTGAGTGTTCCTCTAATAAGATGCGTCAAATTTAATGGAGCGAAATTGACAAAAATTTATTTCCTCCTTCCTTTGTTTTTTATCCAGGATGTTGTGATGCCAAATGGATTGGACGGATTAAACGTAGCACAACAAATTCGACGGTTTAATCATACAACACCAATAATAGGGATGATTTCAAATGATCAATCAATTAGTTCAGCATCGAATGATTCGGATTATTTGAATTATGGTATGAATGATTTGTTACCAAAACCATTCACGAGGCCAGGAATTTATGCTAAAATAGACAAATATTGTAGTCATTTAAAGGCTAATAATATATTGATCTCTCCATCACGAAATGACGATGGCGACTCTATACAAAGGTCCTTCGGTAGTTTAAATGGTTCTGCGGAAGATAATACACGTCAACAATTACAACAAAGCGGGGTGACTGTTACAACTTCTGTAAACTATTTATCCGCTTCTCCTATGGATCTATACCACCATCATCAATTTAGTAGAGGTGGTGATATCGATGATTTAATAAGTAAAGAAAATATAAGAAAGAGAGCAAAATTTTCGTAATCCTCCTTTTTAAAACATAAGATTATTTTTATGGAAAAATTTTTTTTAAAAAAAAAAAAACATACATACATATATATATTTATGTATGTGCTTATGAAATATATGGACATTTTCGCCTTTTTACCTTTTTTTTTTTTTTTTTTTTTTTTTTTGTTCTTCTTTTTATCTTGCGAAAATTAATATAGCAAGAAAAAACAAAAATGATATTAAAATGAAATACAGCAATTACCCCTTCTTTTACGGCTGTAGATAAAAAATAATTGGGCTTCTCGTCACCAAAAATTTAGTATAGGATTTTTATATATATATAAATATAACCGAATTTACGTTTTTTCATTTATCGAGAAGTTAATAATCATTTTTGGATTTCTTTCAATTCGAGTATCTCCAAAAGACTTGTTAAACGAAATTGGTGACCATAAACACAAACATAAACGAAAACGCAACAAATTACTAAGCGAGACAACATTCGAAACACAATAACATTTTCACTTTTTTTTTTACTATTTATTTTCTTTGGCATTTTTTTTTTTTCCTTATTTTTGGCAAAAAAAAACTTTCTTTTTCCTTTTTGATTTCGTAATTTTCTTAAAAGTTCTTCTTTCTTTGTAAAATAATTTTTTTGAATTTTTCTTTTTATATTGGTCTGTTTTTCCTCACTTTTTGCATATTTTTTTTTTCATTTTTCTTTTTTGTATACTGTACATACATGTACATGGTGTGGTAATCTTTAAATTTTAATAAAAAAAAAAAACTTTTTTTTTTAAGAATATATAATAATGTTCATTTATTTATTTATTTTAGATACAGAAAAGGTAAATAGGCTTAATAATTGAAAAAGAAACGGAAGGTGTGGTGATAAATATATAAATTCCTTTTTGTTTTTTTTCGCGTAAGTAAAAAAAATTGTCGAATACTGCGTTTGGTCATGTATGAAATGTTACACCAATTTATTAAAAAAAAAATTATTAAAAAAAAGCAACGTTGAAATTGATAAAAAAGAAAAAAGAAATCTATCTTTCTGCTTTTTATACTTTTAATACAAGGATGATGAACGGAATGCCCCTTAGATATCACGGGAATTTGAGCAATCTTTTAAGAACAGAAGTTCCGACATTGAAAAACGCTAAAAAATAAAAATAAAAAGGGGGGAGAAAAAGAATGAAAACGCGAATGATGAGATACACGCAAAAAGATTCGGTAGATCGAATTTTATTATAGTGATCTTTCCATTATAATCAAACGAAAAATGATACGGATTTATGTATTGAAATTGCCCACCATTAATAATTATAAACACGTTTGTTTACCGGTTGTAAATGAAAATTTTCTATCGACAATCTTCTCTCGACCTTTCAGGATTCAAAGATGAACCGTCCTTGTGGATTTAATTCAGCACCATAAAAAAAACGCGTCTTCCTTTAAGAAGATATCATAATAGCGAAAGAACGTTTGAAAAAAAAAACAAAACGTGAAATGAAATAATTCGCTCAACAAATATAGTTATAACCAAAACTCTAATAATAATTATAATTTATAATAAAGTGAAAATTGAAAAAAGCATTTCGAGTCTTTTGTATAACGTGAAATTACTTACCTTTATTAGACCTTCAAGTTTGCTTGCTTGATAGTCAGGTTAAAAATGGATCACTTCAAATTTTATTAAATTTCATTGTGAACCCTTTATAGTGTCCAAAGACTTTAACTCATTTAAGAAATAATAATATATAATTTACTGTACAGAACATCTGATTATTTTCACAACTAATCCGTTTAAGATAATCAATATTGTCCATGTGATCCACCAAAGTTTTGTTTGTGCATCTTGGATTTGCAGCCGCTTCAGCCGCAGAAAAGAGATTTTTGTTTGTCATGCATGTGAAAGTTTGAAATGAGAAATATTATTTTATCACGAATCGTAAACAATAATTACAATATCTTGAATAAATATTTCCACAAACAACAGGAAAAAAAAAAGATACAAAAGAAAATTCTTTTTTTCATCAACAGCTTTCAGGTGTGACGAACCTTTGCTAAATTTTCAACAAATGATCCTTCCGAACTTGGCAAAACTATACAAAGAGTAAAATGGAAATATAATAAAGTAAGGAAAAAAAATCAATTTAACATCTTTGGAATACACTTACCGGGATTTCCGATTAACATGAATTTAGAATACATTAATTTAATATGAAACAAGAAATTTAGATGAGTTGATAGTAAAGTTACAATCAGAACAAAAGATCGTTTACGAATGTAAACATTACATCATTCAACATGTCAAACTAACCATCTTGGAAAACAGGTTAACGTTATCAATTCGATCTATTTTTTTCGAAGATAACAGAATAACTCTATATCTGGTTGGCTAATTTTGACTTTATGCAATCATATGTTCACGAGCTAACATTCAGCAAATTCTAAAAACGTTGGACTAATGCGGTTTCAATCCAGTTGTAAAAAATAAACTGATGTAAGGATTGTGGGTCAAAATCAATCATGATTCTTTGTCACCTTTCCTTATTTAGCATTGTGTAATGAGATATTTTTATTTTTAAAATATGTGGGGACGGGATTAAAAAATAAAATAAACATGCGGAAATTTAATTATTTAATTGATTAATTGATATAGTAATATATGCCGATCAGATTTTATTGATAGTTGAAAGGTGGTCAAAGATTCAAAAACCGTGAGAATATGAGCTTTGCCCTTTAAATATTGATTGGTAATGTTGAAATGCTTCTCCTTGAATTTGTTGTGAAAAAAAAAATTGAATGAATAAATAAAAAATATTTTTTGATACTAAACCAATTTTCTTGAGATTATTCTTTTGCGATAATGTGTGTAACATATGATTAAGCGAGATATGGAATCTTATTCAAATTTTAATAAATCCTAATTCTAGAATTTTTTTTTTTTCTCCTACTAATAGGAATTATTGACTTTTTAACTTGTTATTCAAATTGCTTTACTTTACACTTACGCCCAATGAATCCATTAGATGATTCAATGAAAAGAGAATCCATTTTAGGTCAAGAGCCATCTCATGTGACAACAAAAGACCAAAACCTTTCACAATTTATGAAGACAATATTACACACCATTTATCTTTTTATGTATTGTAAAGATGTATAGTAACTTTGATGACTACATTCTACATATTTAATCCAGGTGCACAACAGCCCAAATTTTGTCTTAGAAATTCTATTGATCATAATCAATGTTAAAAAAAAAGATATTTTCGAAAATAACTTTATTTCCTTTCTTCTTTGTATTTTCTTATCTGTTTTCGTTCCGTGCTTCTTAATTTGGTGAAAAAAAAAGAATAACAAGTTCAATCTGACCTTTAGTTATTGACGATTGGTTGCAGTTTAAGGTCGTCAGATAAGATAAAGTTCGCCTGTAATTTAAAAAAAAAATTTGTCAAAACCAGAGTTTCACGGTACTGAGTTCCCTTGAAATTTTGTGCAAATTTGGTTACTTTAAAATTAAAAAAATTCTAATATTAATGATGGCACAATGATGATTATCCGTGATACAAAAAAAAAACTCTTTACTCTTTTTATAAATCATTTATTTTATATAAACCCCTTAATAATTGGGATCCCAATTCTTCCAGAGGAACTATATAGTACGAAAAAAAATTCTTCTTTCCTTCAAAACTCTTTTTCATATTTCGCTTATCCAAAAGAAAACGAATTATTAATTTTTTTTTTATATACTAGGTTAGATTAATCTTAATTTTTATTATTTTCTTACGTGACGTGACGCCTTGTAATTTAAATGTTAACTTCTTGTTTCGTCGTATTTTTACTCAATTATAGTCAAAAAATTTCAAATTTCTTTCACCATGGATAAATTTGCAGCAAAAAGTCGTGTTCCTTCTGATAATGAAATGAAGGCTTTGTCATCTTCGGATAAAACCGAAAAAAATATACCCCGTGGAGATACTGCGCCAGTGAAAATGGTCAAACCCAACAAAACTCGGGTTGAAAAACCCTTGACTCCTCCGGAAGAGAAACGTTCCGTAAGTTTTGACCTTTCCACATTAACTTTGGCCATTCCCAATGATGTGAATACAATCGCCACTTCCCCCTCCGAATCCATTGATATTCCTGCACGTGAGCTTTCTCAGGACATCATGGTCGCATTGGTGGAACGTGATACCGAAATGAGGGAACTATTTATTTGTAACCAAGATTTCTTTGATATGGTTAAGCAAAGTACTTTTGAGGATGATGATGCATGGAACGAATTCCTTGAACTTTTATATTCAAAACGTGAAGACAAACCCGATTCGGAATGGATGAATTCGATCTCTGAATCTCTTTCTGCAAATCCACCCTTACTTGTCACCTTTAAACAAATTATTGGGTTTTATGACGATGATGATACTCAACAAGAATTTGAAGATTCTTATTCCCCCGAAATTTCTGGCACGTCAAATGATGAAGGTTTTATTGATATCACTCCGATACGTGGTTTTCCAAAGATAATGGAGAACCTTGAAAAATCCTACCCACAATTCTTCATAAATGCAAAAAATATCCTTGGCAAAGAGCGACAACGAAGGGGTAGTGTGTTGGGTGGAAATCATTTATTAGATAATGATAACCCACTTTTACATCCAAACATTGAAAATCATTCTCCTGAAGCATCTTCGGAAACGCTTTACGAAGAATTTAAACGCATCTTACTTACTCCTAGAAGTGAAATGGATGATAATGAATGGGAAACCGCCATTTATGAATGTTTAGACCCTTGGCCACAACTTATCTGTCAATTAGAAGATATTATTCTCTATGAAATCTCTGAGGAATAATGCTTTTTTGTTGCTTTTTTGTTTTGTACGCACATTGTTAACACGCGATTATTATAAATAATGACTTTTTTTTTGGTGATGCAACTTCCATTATTTTCTATTACAATATTTCTTTTTTATGTTCCCTTTTTTTTACTCAACTTTTGCTTCATTTTTAATCTCAAAATAAGAAAAAAAATTCACGTGTACAGAAAATATAAATTAAAATAATCATGTATAAATTTCTTTAATAATAATAAAAAAAAAATTTATCTTTTTTTATAATACTTTAGTCGCGAGTAAGGTTTTTTGTTTTTTTTTTTTTTTTTTTTTTGGTGCAATGCATCTAATATCTAATCTATCTTTCTTTTTCTCTTTAGGTTCCCTTATCTCTGATTTATGGACACATGATTGTGTTACTGATCATATGATCCGAATTTCTGGATTTACAAACACCATATGTAGCAATTTCTCGGTTTGTCTTTCTTCACTTCCTTAATTGTACAAAATTTGGATTGTTCGGAATCAAAGATAACGGCAAAAAGGGTCCATTATCAGATAAAAATTTTTTTTTTTGATTTTTCCCACAAAGATAAATCAAGAACAAAGGAAATAGACCCTTGTAAACTATAATGTGACTGGATTATATTCGAACCAATGATCTCTTAAAAACGAAAATTAAGGCTACATGACATGCATGGCGTAAAACCTTATTGTCACCGACAAAAAAAATTTGTCTATAAAGAATTTTAGTACCTTTTGGATCATCTCAATCGTAAGTTGTTAAAAATGTGGTTTTACTAAAATTTGGGCTATCCTTATTTGGTATTCCGTTTTTTAAATTAGACAAATCCAACATTCTACCAAAATTTCTTGCATCTTTCTAAATCTCACTTAAAGCATATAAAAATTATTAGTAATTTTAATTTTCTTCTTTTTATTAATTTTAATTAATTTAATATTTGTTACATTTTACGTATAATTAGTGATTTAGCCATGATCCATATATTAAAAAATTTACACCTTAATAAACTAATAAAATCGGACGAATGATTTGTTCCTTGCGTATTTTATAATATAATCAACATATACATATTTATTTGCTTCAATAAATTGATTTGATCTTTATGATGGAACCCAATTTTCACATTTGACTTGTTATTAGACTGTTTTCATATCCCTATTTAACTTGTTCGATTAATTTTATATTATTTTTTATATGATACCATCCATTACAATACTTTATGATTAGATGATGTCACAGGCGCAGTAATGTGGCGCAGTAATTGTAATTATCTACGAAGCATTTTAACAATTATGCTCAAGGTCAGAGGAAAAAATGCCAAGACTTTGATCGTTACCAATAACGGTTTTTGCCAAGTAAAATTCACTTATGAATTAGCTGTATTTATTATCTGACCATGAATAGTTCGCTAAGAAAAATTACAGGATTCGGTAATACATAAACTTGTTTACAAAGTGAAATGGCGTTTCAATGCAGACCACGCTATTAATACATTATCATAATCCCAATCATCGATATTCTATGTAAAACAAAAATGGTTGTTAGTTATACATATATGAGGTGTACAGTACCGGAAAATAAGTCAATGGGAACTTATGTTGAAATTTTATGTTATTTATAATCCGTAAAAAAACAGAATTACAGATTAGTCATGAGCAGAAATAACATACTTAATTAATTTTTTTTTTTTGGCTTCATAATACAATTAATCTATACATTACTTTACTATTTCTAATCTGTGCTCTTGATACCAACATCTAAAAGTAATACATACTGCTCTATTCTTTTTGTGATCCATTGTTTGACATTCACTACATTTTTTGATTGATCCCTTTCTTCCTTCTTCACTATGAATGGTTGTTTTTGAAAATTTTTATATGTATCTTTTGGAACAACAAAATAGTGTCGGATAGTATGATCTGCTGACTCATCGCCTAGCTTCCCATGTAGTAATTCATATCCATATTGTTTAATATCATGTGTTCTTTCCACTGTCATCTGAAATGTAAAGTCATAGTCTTTTCCAATATAGATGGAATCAATGGTTTCAAAATTCTTTGCTACCGGTTTACAGTATTTGCCATCTTCAATGTCATCTACTGTGCAATAATTTTTTATTGTAAGCTGAGGAAGTCGTAATTTTTGTTCTTTCCCACAGGATTTTTTACGTCCTTCTAGTGAGCGTATCATAATGTTTTGCCAGCACTTAGTTCATTATGTATGATAATTTCAAACATACACTACTCTATCAAAAGTATCCGGTTGATCAATTATTTTATTATAAATATTATAAATTTTTAATATTTAGTTGGCCATCCTTGATTTTCAATACATGCTTCTATCTGACGTGACATGCTTTCAATTAAATTAATATAAGTTTCGGATGGAATTTTTTTCCATTCTTCTTGCAATACTTTTTCAAATTCATTTAAATTTTTTGGATATCCTGTTCATTTTCGAAGTCTCCGTTCTAGTTCATGTCACAAATGTTCAATAGGATTAAGATCTGGAGATTGAGAAGGCCAATCTGAAAGAATCTTAATCTTTTTCTGTATAATCCAATTTTTGACATCCTTCATGATATGAACAGAAGCATTATTATCCTGAAATGCATAAGGCTGTTTATGATGTTTAGATAGAATGAATGATAATAAATTTTTTTCTAAAATATCAATATAACCAAATCTATTCATTTTACCATCTACTTTTACCAATAGTCCCAATCATTTTCCTGAAAAACATTCCTATATCATAATATCTCCGCCACCATGTTTAACCATTAGTGTTAAATTCTCAATATTATATCAGGTTCCATCTTTTCGCCAAACACGAACAGAACTATTATTTTGAAAAATGGTAAATCTGGACTCATCACTCCAGATGACAGTTTTTCACTGTCTAACTAACCAATTTTGTCATTCCATACACCATAAAAATCATTTTTTACGTTAGGATTTATTAAGAAGTGGTTTTGGCATAGAAACCTATGAATTCATCCCTATTTGATAAAGGTTTTTACGAATGGTTACAGCTGAAATATTTTTATCTTGTGAATTATTAAATTTCTGTTGAATTTCTTTAAGAGAAAGTCGATTGTTTTTTTGATAATTTTTGAAAGGTTACGATGATCAACATTATTCATGGAACATGGTCTTCCAGTTTTTTAGCTGTTAATCCATTATTGAGATTTTTGTATCGAGAAATTGTGTCTGTAATATTACTTTTTGGAATTTTTAAGACACGATTAATGGTTTCATAAGTCCTTTCTCTTTTCCAAAGTCCAATGACTTTTCACGCTCAAATTCATTTAATTCGTGATTTTTTCCATTTCAAAATATGCTTTGATAGCACAGTAAGAAAAGTTAAAGATCATCATTACACAAAATTGATCATTGTTTTATTGCCAAATTTGGTGTATACATCATAATAATAAACAAATAAACAAATTTTAATCGTTAGAAATCGAGCATTTATTTAAAAAAAATTATATTAATTAATACAGTCAATTCTTTCTACAGCGAATTTTGATATAACGAATTTTACAATACAACGGATTTTCAGTGTCAGACAGATTTTTAAATATAAAAAAACCCTT
>CAMKVN010001179.1:0-20233 GCA_946474995.1 Funneliformis geosporum | reverse complement strand
ATGTTTTTTTTAACTGATTTTGAATTTTATTAATAAATAAATGCATTACTGCGTCTTTAAAAAAAAAAAAAAAAAAAGCTGATCCAAAATCAATGAATGTTAGCTCATTGGATCCGTCTAGTCGCGGGGAATCGAATGGTAGTTGTTTCATACGAATTGGTGTGATATTGACCGAGATCATACATTTTTTGTTTTTTTTTGTTTTTTCTATATATAAAAATCATGTGATATAACGTAATTTCGACCATTTCAACCTTTCATTTCGACTTTAACCTCCAAAGTCGAAACATTTCGACTTTTGGGTTTTCATTTCGACTTCATGTATAATCATAACTATTAAATATTTTAAAATCTAATGATAGATCAAAATTTAATAAATAAAAATACTATCTACTTCTTATAATATATAAAAATTTAAGTTAATTTGAATTTCTATTTGTTGAGATTAAAAATAGTCACTATAATTATTTTCAAATTTCAATTGAGTTGCAACTTAATTATATCATAAGGAAATTTAATTACGTCACAAATTAAAACTCAATTGTGCCATTTTTTTTTTAATTATAATGTTCATGTTTACTAAGAATATTAATATAAATAATTGTATATAAATTTATTTTGATAATTTTTATAATTTATATAATATATTTAATTTTAAATAACCTGTGATTTAAATTAACTTATATTTTTATATGTTATAGAATTAGATTATATTTATAATATATAAATTTTATTCAAATTTTAATCATTGGATTTTGAAATATTTAACAATAAAACTTTAATATTATTTTTTGCAAAAGTTTATCCTTTTAATAGTTTTTCTTTCAAATTTAGAATGAATTTTACTTACTAATTAAAGATAATTTTAGATACATTAAAAATTAATTATTAAATCAATAATATTCTTATAATAAAATTTATAATATTTTTTAAGTAAAATTCCAAAAAAAATTATATTAATTAGTAATTTTTTACATTAATTTAAGATCAATATTTTAAATAATTTTTAATAAAAGTATTTTCTTTATAAAAGCTTAAACTTTATAATTTTTATTTATTTTTTATATTATTTAAAAAACTTTACAAAATATATGAAATTATATTTAAAACATTTATTTATATATTTAAATATTATTTATTTATAAAAAAATCATAAATTTAAAGTATATTTTAATTATTAAAAAATGAAATTTTATTTAAAATAATAGATTTATAATAAATTTTATAATATATTTTAAATAAAAATTAAAAAAAAATTGTAAGCTTCTATGTAGAAGTTTGCATAATAATTTATTAAAATTATAACTAAATTTAAATAAAATCATTATCATTTAAAGGATAAATTTTATATTATTATTATTTTAATTTTCTTATTAAATGTTTAAATAATAATTAAAATTAGCATCTATAATATATAAAACTTTTGTTAATTATTAAATATTAAGAAAATTTATATTAAAAATATTAAAAAAAATATGTAAACTTTTAGAAACCCTTTGTATTATTATAATAATATTAATAATTCTAATAAGTTACCAATAAAAAAAAATTACAACCTAAAATATTAATAATAATATTATTAAATATTATAATAGTAAATATTATAGAATAAATTCTTTCAAAAATTAAAATAGTAAAATAAAAATAATTTGATTAATTAAATAGCAGATTATCATCTTTTGCCATTTTTTTTAATTTTTAAAATTTTTTATATATTAATTAAAATATTTAGATTTAAATTTAATTATTCTAAATTTAATTTTAATTATCTAATTGATTTAAATATAAACTCACTAATTATAATAGAATTATCTAATTTTTTTTAAGTAATAGTTTTTCAAGTAATATTAATTATACATGAAATTATAATTTAAATCCAAAAGTTAAAATATTTTAACTTTAGAGGTTAAAGTCAAAATAAATGTCAAAATACATTATAATAGTCAAAATTTAATATAATAGTTGATTAAAATATATTAATGCTTAAAATATATTATAATAATAAAAATAAATTTTAATAGTTAAAATATATATTGATAGTTAAAATGTATTATAATAATTTATAATAATTAAATTGCATTATTATAGTTGAAATTTATTATAATAATTATAATAGTTAATTATAACAAATATTTTATAATAAATATATCTTTATTTTTTATAATTAAAATTAGAAATTTACTATATAATACTACTAGTGTTTATTACTAGTATCACATGTTTTATATGTTTATATTACATGTGTTATTTGTCCTTCTATATCAGCTATCACTAGGAATAATTCTTTTTGCACGTATTCTGCTAAGTTATTTTACTATAATAAGTAAGTTCCTTATTGTTAAACTTTATAACCTTAGGGAATTTTATGTCTTACAGGTATTTAGAATACCTTAGAATTACTTACTTTTCTTAACTTTACAAACTTAAAGGTTTAAGAACTTAGAAGAAACTTAGAAAATTTATTTATTCTAATAATAAACTCAAAAATAAATTAGTGTAGTAATTTACGATCAAATTCTAGATGATGAATATGTAGAAGAAAAATGTAATTATGTTGTAAAGTTGATTCTTTTATTTATTATTTAAAACTTATAAAAGAGTTATAAACTAGTAATTGAATTTTTAAACTAGCAATTAAGTATAAATTGGCAATTAAATTAATTTATAACTTGAGCAAAAAGATATTCTATCTATACAAAATTAATTTGCTATGATTAACTAATTGCTATTGTTATAGTCAGTTCTTTATATTACTTAAATATTATAAGCGGACGGATAATATATGTGGTAAGCAGAAGGTTTAATTTATAGTTGAGATTGAATAAGATCGTAAGTATTAATAGTTTATTTGATATATACTAATAAATGAGTACTGCCTCAAACATCAGCGCTTCTATACTTTACAAATATTCTAAATAATCAAACTAAACTAATCTAAACTATTCCTATAAGTCTTTACTTAAGTGAACTCTCTAAATCTTCAAGGATTCTCAACTCATATTTATATAAAATAAAAAATATATAATCGTTAACAACGTTAAATAAATAAATTAAATATAATTGATAAACTACGTTAAATAAATAAAATAAATAAATAAGTTAAATAAATAAACTTAATTAACTAAATAAATAAGATAGACAACGTAAACAAGGTTAACAAGATTAATAGTATCTAAGGATCTATATTAGAAAGATCATCCTAATGATTTTTTGTGTAACACTATGCTATAAACTAATTAAATTTGTAATTATAATTGCTAATATTAAGATATAATGAATATATAAAATATAAATAATATAATAAATATAATAAATATAATAAAAATTTAAAAATAATAAAAATAATAGAAATAAGTGAAATTAAAAATATTAGACTTTTAAGTGATATATTAAAAATCAGATAAATCAGTAATTATACAGATTTTCTAATTTGTGATCAATATAAATTAATTTTAGTAACTTCTGTAAATCAATTTTTTAATGATGAATTTTTAGCTAGTGACAATGCTTTTATGTTTTTATTTTTATATATTTTAGGGATTTGGAATTTTTTTATCACTAAAAAATATTTGTTTCATTCCCTCTTAAATGTCACCGGTCACCGGTCATATAATATAATAAAAACATCAATTACTATTGGTTGATTTAACATTGATACTGATCAGCAATAATGATAAAATAGCAAACTTCTTTATTATATATAAATAAGTTTAAATAATCAATTTTAATAATTATTTTAATAAAATAAAATTATATATATTTTATATAATATATTTTTTTTTATTAAATTAAAATGATTTTTAATAATATAAAATCAACTTTTATATTAATAAGTAGTATTTCATAATTAAGCTATACTTATATTTTTTTTTATATTTATAAACTTGATATTTATAAATTAATATATATGGAAGATTTGTTAGGAAAATGGATTCTAAGAGTTTTTGACTAAGTTTTATTCTTATTGCATTTTAATTTAAATTAAAAATCAAAGTTTTATTTTTTAACAAACCTCTTATTATTAAATTTAAATAATACAAAATTAAATAATTTAATATATTGAATAATATTAATGTTAATATAAAAAAAATTCTAAATTATAAATGAAAGTTAAAAAAATTTGATTATTTTTAAGATTATACTGTAACTAATTTTAACCTTTTAATCAAATTTAGACTAATTGCAACTTAAATTACCACTTAAAATTGCAATTCTTTAATTATAATATTATCTTAAACTATATTTTCTTTTTAAAATTTAATAAAAAGTTATTTAGATCTGAATATAGTTAAAAATGCATTTACTTTAAATACTTTATGTGTTTTTAAAGAGATTTGATTTTTTATTAAATATATATATCTTGTTTAAACTGATTAATTATATCTACTTTATAAAAACTTTAAAAAATTCTACAGCCTTATTATGAAATAACCGTGTATTCACTATTTGAAGATTTATGTCATTATGTAATAGTTATTCACCACGTTACTGGCATAAATCCTCAAATAATGCCCGCTACTAAGCATTTATTACTATTTTCCCGATAACTCAGCACTACCTTACTTGGTATTTTCAATAAGCAATGTGATCAGTGAAAATTTGCTGTGCTTTATTGCAAATACAGATGCCGAGTAACTATTACTTACTATTTTTAATAATCTAAATAAACTAAAAATAAAGTTCTAAAGTAATAATTAAGCTTTTTCATATGAGATATAATATATTTTGTTTGTTATTAGCTAATCTTATAAAACTGCTTAAAGATAAATAATTTGGATAATATGTCATTCAAAAACCCTTTTACATACATACTATTTTACATACTATTTATAGTTTTGATCAGCCTTTTCTATTATTAGTTCATTACCACCCCACCAAACTTAAAAACGAAAAATCATACACAACACGAAAGGAAATTCCCTACTTATTGTTACATTCTCTTTTAGATAATATTTTAAAAAGGCTTTGTTGAATATTTGTATATAAATCCTGTATATAAGCAGGTCCAACTTCTCGTTACAATTGGTATAATCAATTAATCAATTTGTTATAAAAAGAATCAAAAAGAGCTAAATTATTTCAATGATTAACGAATTTTTCGTTTTTCTTATTTTTTTTAAAAAAAATATTATAAAATCTCCGAGATGAATCTATTAATTTTTGTGTGTATAATAATATTGTTGCAAAGATTTTCTTTGATCGTAAAAGCAGGTTAGTTAAAAGTATTGAGAACTTTTATTACTAAAATTGATATTTACTATTTATCTTACGCATATCAATATATAGATGAAGTCGAAATTGTTAATCCCCAAGAAAATACGGAAATCGAAATAAATAAATCGACTCCAATTGATTACGTTGTAAAACAAAATGGAATGGCAATATTAAAATCGATTCAATTTTCATCTTATGAATATAATACCAATCCTCCTCCCGAATGTTCAAATGATAATGTTGAAAACAATTCAAATAATTTAATTTATTCCAAAAATCTTATTGGATTAAAAAAATGTGCACTTATTTTGATAGAGAAAAATATAGCGAATGTTACAAGAGAAGTAGACTTTAAAGATAAATTAGAAGGAGAAATCAATTGGTTTGTTGATGGAGCAATGTATACAGTAGGAAAGCAATATTACATTAAAGTTTCTTTGGAACTAATATATAGAAATACTAAAGGAATTTGGGATAATTTGATGGTTGAATTTGTGAATGGGCCATTGCTGGCTAAAGAGATTCAAGGAACTGATGGTAAAGCATTTATCTTTTAATCTCCAACAATTTCCAACAATTAATTCTATACTAATTATAATGTTTTTTTAATCGTAGTAACTTCTGGCGCTAAACATCGTAAAAAAAGAAATTTCAATAATTCACGAAGTAAATAATATCATGTGTTAAGATTTATTTGTTAAAATACAAATTTGTGACACCTGCGACTAAATGCGACTCATGAAAACAAATTGAGCCCGTTCTTATCTTTGAAATATTGTCCATGTGATCTCATAATGAAATCAATCCGTTAAGCACGTGTGAGATGTTGAAACTACTACCGTCAAATTTCTTAATTAAGTTAACCGAAACCGGGGCCAATCTTCTTGTGGAAATGTGGAACTTGATAGCAAACAAATTTTTTTTTTTTTTTTACCGCCCCCATTTTACCATAATAAAAAAAAAATTTTTTTTTTATGTAACCTTGATTTTTGTAAATTACTTCATGAATACTTCAATAAATTTGTTTCATAGGAACGCCACTTTACGAAATAAAATATTTTTACTCTTTAACGCCTTTGAATTTAAAAAAAAAAAAAAAATTTATATTAAAAATTTAAAAAAAAGTAATGACAAAAGTTACAAAGCGTAAGAGAGTAGAAGCTCATGACTTTAATCAAAACGTCAAGATAGAAAGTTCTGCTTCAGGAGATGCATCAGAAGAGGACAATGATACGCTTGATACGGCTTCTTCGATATCTTCCATGACCCCAAGTATTGCTGCACCGTCGTCAAAGAGATCAAAAAATGAATTTACCTCTATTAATGGCGATGTTAATGCGAGTGCTCCTGATTCCGACATGTTGCCAGAGCCTTTATGTGATCGAGATAAGGTTTTATCCGAAAAAGAAAAGACGGAACAACTTTCAAAGGAATACTCATTTAAAATAAACCCTCCACCAACTGATAGACCTGTTCGCATTTATTGCGATGGCATTTACGATTTATTTCATTTCGGTCATGCTAAATCGCTACAACAGGCCAAGAATTCCTTCTCCAATGTTTACTTGCTTGTTGGAGTGTGTGATGACGCAACCACCCATGCGAAAAAGGGGAAAACTGTTCTTAATGAACAGGAACGTGCCGAATCATTAAGACATTGTAAATGGGTGGATGAAGTGGTTGAGCATGCACCATGGGTAATTACCCAAGAATTTTTGGATCGTTACCGTATCGACTACGTCGCGCATGACGCGATCCCCTATACATCTGGTAACTCCTCAGATATATACTCCTTCGTCAAGGAGCAAGGCAGATTTCTTCCAACACAACGTACCGAGGGTGTCTCTACTAGCGACCTCATAACAAGGATAGTGAGGGATTACGATCAATATGTAAGGCGTAACCTAGAAAGAGGCGTCTCACCAAAAGAATTAAATATAGGTTTCCTAAAGGTGATTAATATATATGTGTCATCTCACTTTATTGATTTGTTTCAATATTCTCATACATCAACTTTTTTAGGCCAAGGAGATCAACATGAAGAAATCAATATCGGACATCCGATCATCAATTCATCAAAATTGGCATGGTACAAAAACGGAATTATCTAATGACTTCTCCGAGTTGAAAAATGATTTGGCACAAACGTTTGCCATTTGGGAAAATCGGAGTCAGGAATACGTTAGGGGCTTCGCAGGAATGTTCGGTGCTGAGAGTGTTGTGGTATGTTGAATTTAATTAATTGACAATTAAAAATTTTATAATACTTTATTGACATCATTTGTTTTAGGATAAAATTTTCCGTCGGCGCTCACAAGCCTCTGGATCTGAGGAAGAAAACAGAATTTCGTCGGATGAAGATCCGCTACACCAATCAAGAAGCGTTTCTCCTGTAAGAAGGGTTTTTGACTTTATCAAAAGGGAACCGTGATCAACAATAGCAAATGACGAGGGGTTTTTTTTATTTTTTTTTTTGTTTAAAAAAAAAAAAAATAAATTAAACTAAAATAAAATAAAAAAAAAAAAAATTTAAATGATATTATTATATAAACAATAATTTATTTTACATCATCCTATTATTCCTCCCTTTGTATTTATTTTAATATATATGTATATTATTAAAGAAAAAAAAAATTTAAACTATTGAATTTAGTTCGGAAAATCAAGAAAAAAACAATTTAAAATTATTATTGAAACTGAACATCACTTTTATGAATGTCTTTATTAATGACATGCATTTCTCACGTTTAACTAAAAATGATAGGGTTTATTTTTCCTAAATTTGATAAATGCCCCAAATTTTGTCATTTATTTCACATGGATGTAAACTTTACAAAGGTTGCACCTTGGTTGTGCGGTTGGGGTGGATCTGATTTAAAAAGTTTTGATATTAATCGATTAATTGCTCGAGTTCATGAACCAAAAATATGATTTCAGAAAAAATAGTTAAAATGTGTCAATATATAAAACGTTGGGGTTAATAAAAAAAGAAAAATAAACGAGATCAAAAAAATAAAAAATAATATAAATAATGGCATTTCTTCATGATATATCTTTTTTCTTTTCGATGGAGACCATTTATAATAATCACGTCATTTTTTCACTAGTACACATTTAAAGACTTTTATAAAAACTGCCAAAAAAAAGAACTTTTTTTTTTTTTTTACCAAGAATTGATCTACTTTTTTTTATTTGAAAGAAATACAATAATGTCGACATTAGATACTTTCTTTTCCAATTTATCTGCCTTAACAGGTGGAGCTTCCACAGACCATTTAAAAGTGGTATTCACATTACTTGCATCATATCCCGTTGCATTAATATACAAGTATTTACCGTCACGTTCTCCAACGTTTAAACACTTATTTTCTATAATTATATCAATTATAGTATTATTTTATGTTTTCGATTTAGCGAAGGCCTTTTATACAATGCTGGCAAGTTCTTTGATTACTTATATTATAATGTATTATGTAAGAGGAGATTGGGGTCCTAAATTAGTTTTCTTATGTTCCTTGGGACATTTAAGTGTGAAGTAAGCATTTAAGAAATTTTGTGCATCGTTACACGAACAACTGCATATGAAAAATTGTTTAACAATCAACTATAATTTTATGCAAAGTCATCTCATCCGGCAACTTTACGACATATCATATGATAGATATGATACGACAGGTCCACAAATGGTATTGGTTATTAAGTTAACTTCCTTCGCGTTCAACGTATATGACGGGCGAAGACCAATAAACGTTTGTATTATAATACGGATGGGTTGTGATCTCTTATCATTTTTGACATTTTAACTAATGATACACGTATTTTAAATCAATTAGGAATTAACATCATATCAGAGAAGCAAAGCAATTCCATCAATTCCATCAATTCTAGAATTTCTTGGTTATATATTCTTTTTTGGTGGATTTTTGGTTGGACCGGCATTTGAATTTATGGATTATCGTCGATTTACAAATATGGAAATGTTCCGTATCGAGAATAAAAAGCAGCAAGTTAAACTTGTAAATCCAAATAATAATAATGATAAATATCATGTACCGAATGGATTCATTCCTGCCATGAGTAAATTGAGTTTTGGTATTTTTTGGATCCTTTGTCTAGTAACACTTGGAAACAAATATCCATTTGATTGGACCGTAACTGAAGAATTTAAAAATATCTCCTTTTTGGATAAGTAAGTACGCTCTTTATTTCTGATTGGTTTGCAAGAAAATGTTTACTGATTTTATCTTTTCCCCTTCCCGTTAGGTTATTTTATATACAACTTGCATCTTTTTGCGCTAGGTTCAAATATTATATTGTTTGGTTGGTTGCTGAAGGATCATGTATTCTTTCTGGCTTAGGATTTAATGGATATGATGAAAACGGAAATGAAAAATGGTATTATATTATAAAACTAGCGCGTATTTATTTCGTGAATTATGTAATTGATATGTTACTTATTAACTTTTTTTTAGGAATCGTGTCTCAAATGTCGACATAATCGCTTATGAAACAGCCGATAATGTGAAAACTCTATTGGAATCTTGGAACATGAATACGAATAAATGGCTCAAAAATTACGTTTACATAAGAGTGACTCCACCTGGAAAGAAACCGAGTTTCGTTTCAACTATCACTACTTTTGGAACAAGTGCTATTTGGCACGGATTTTATCCTGGATATTATTGTAAGTTGAGTTGATTTACGTGCGTATTTTAAGGGATACTAATATTTTCGACTTGATTTTTATTTATGTTTATTATTTTCATTCCAGTAACTTTTATGAGTGGAGCATTTGTTCAAAGTATCCATCGAAGTAAGTAAATTAAAAATCCAACCTAACCTTTAAAAAAAAAAAAAAACTGAATAAAAACTGAATAAAAATTTTCTTTAAAATAGCTCTCCGTCGTCATATTCGACCAATTTTCTTAACACCAAGATTTTCATCACTAAAGCCATTATATAACTTTTTCGGTTGGTTGTTCACACAAACCATTATCCATTATATAATTTTACCATTCAACATTCTTTCATTAAACGATTCTTTAAATGTTTGGAAATCGATTTATTTTTCCGGACATATAACAATAGTCTTAGTTAATTTAATATTTTTGTTAGGTATTGGAAGAACATTTAAAAAGATTGTTCAAATTGGTGGAGGAATTGTGGATGAAGGAAAGAAAGATCAAATTAAAAAATGGAAAGTTGGAAGTAAGGGATTTGATGGTGAAGGAAAAATTGCTTTGACTGAAACCGGTATACCTTTGGAGGTTGATAATGATTTGGTGGGTTTTAAGGAAGAGTGAAAAGCATTTTGATACAATGTAATTATGTAACAATCATCGCACAAAAGGCATTCATTGCATTATCTCACGAAAAGTCACGTAGAACACATTTTATGGGAAATGATACATTTTTTTTTAATTGTCTTATACGCCAGCATGAGACTATATTTTAATAATTGCTTTTATTACAATCCTTATAATTATAAATAATTATAGTTATTTTCCTAATTATTGTAAAAATTTCAAAACTCATTTTCGACCAGCATTTGTAATTTCTGCTAGTGCCCGTTTTGTCTGAGAAAGTTCTTTGATTTTATTTAATCTCCATTCACAATCATCAGCAAATTCACATATCCTATATAGAATAAAAAAAATAAATATATATTAATACTTGTAATTGAATTATTTTTATTTTTTATTTTTTTGTTCACGAGTGTTACTTACTGACATTTCCATGCTTCTTCGATGGGAACACCGTCCGGTGTTCTATCACCTTTCCAATATTTAGCCGATTTCGTTAAATAATTCGTTATCTGATTCTCATCATATTCAAAATACAAAGAACCTATATCACTTCCATCCTTTTGATATTTATAATTAACTTCCAATGTATTACTCGATTTCCGAAATTTTCCAAAATTATTAACCACGATTTTCATAAGATTTCGTAAATTTGGTTGAAATCCCTTTTCCTCTCCATTATCAAAATTTCGAAATCTTTTAATAATATTGGCCAATTCACTAGAAAATTCTAAATCTGGATTCAAACAAAGTCTTTGATATATTATCTCATCATCAATTGCACCTTGTATTAGTGTATCAAAAAGTTTTTTATAAAGCATTAATTGATACTTTACTGATGGTAATATTTTTTTTTGATCCGGTAAAGATGGTCTTACACGAGTTTTTGTGTCAGAGATAGTCCATTCACCTTCACGTTTTTTCATTCCAACTTGATCAATTATTCCAAAAACAAAGAGGTCTGATACAAATCCAAAAATTGGTAACTCTCTTGTTTTATGGTTAAAGTCAAGTGATTCGAGTCCAACTATCACATTATATAATCTAATAATGAATTTAACGGGTTAAATTGCTTCAATAGATTTTTTTTAAAGTCAATATATAGTACAGTACATACTTGATGCCCCATAAGTCTTCTTTAGTCTTTGTTGGTATTGTAATAATGTCATGAACCTGTAATTCTAGTTCATTATGTATTTTCGAACCGGCTTTCATAGCCTTTGTTTCTTTCTTTCCGCCTACCATAAGAGCATAATGTTGTTGCATTTCACACCAGGCAAGTGAGGCAAAATCGGTAACATATAAAGCTTTAGAACCACGGAATTTTGCATAAGGTGACTTTTCTTCGTGAGACAAACTTGTATTATGATGATTATTGTTATTGTCAATAGAGGAGGAACCAGCTACTTTCGTAGAGTTGGTTTGGGCTTCCGATACTTCCCTTGCAAGTTTATAGTTTCGTGAAAATTTATTCCCGGGTACTCCTCTTATATTATCATTCATCCTTAAAGCTTTAAGTCTAGTAAATTTAATATAACTTTTATTATCAAATAAATTGTTTGAAGAAGGATTTCCTATCTCTTTATTACTAACACGACGTGTAATAATGAATTGACGAAGATATTTCAAACAACGCGTAAACATAAAAAAAATTTTTTTTTATGGAGAATGGGATTGTTATTTGATTTGATTGATTTTATTTATTGTTCTTGAGAGTAACAATAAACAAATTTGTAAAAAAATATTTATATGCGCAGGAAAGCAGGAAAAAAAAAAAAAAAATTCTCGTGTTAAATTTGCAAAACCCACTTTGCGCAATTCTGAAATGTATATTTTTGTCTTTTTTCTTTTCTCTTCTAATTTTGATATATAAATTATAAAAAAATTACGCTTGGAGTTTTACATAAAAATTTTACGTTTCCCCGCGACAAAAAAAAAAAAAAAAAGTCTTAATACACGTGAACTATCCAATCGATTGGTCTGACGCAATATCCAATGGAAAATCCAGCCACCCCGATGATCGATTAAGATTACATATGATTTCCGAGTGATTTTCAGTACTTGTCACCATTACTATATATTCCCCCACGTTTTCTTAAGAAAAAAAAGAATACGAATTCCATGTTCACTTTTTCTTTTTTTTTAAAAAAAAAAAGAAAAGAAAAAAATCAGTTGAAATTTGAAAGATAAGAAAAAGGTACTCAACCCTCCTCCGAATTCAAACTTTAACCAGTTTTTCTTTTTTTTTGGAAAAATGTTAAGGTTTATGATAAACCGAAAACCTTATGTTGTGATTTATTTTATAACTTTGTTACTATTCACTCTCTTTATTATAAGTCAAGTTAAAGCTGCTGAACCAAAATGTGAAGCGGTAACTCTTACACATGTTACTTTAGATAAAATCAGCACAGATGAAAATCCATTGGAAAATGTAAAGACATTATTGAGTCCAATTATTTTCATCATTAAATCAATTTATACTATAGTATCATACATAATTTCATTCATTCTTTATGTCTTAAGTCCAGTTTTTTGGATATTGGAAGGTTTATTTAATGTATTTATTCTAACACCTTATACTATTACGCAGAAAATATATTCATATTTTTATCCATTATTTATGTTTTTGGTCATTGCATCTATTTTTGGGATCCTTGTCGGTGGTATGGCAGGATGGTTTTCAGAAGTCATTGCTGGAGTGTTGACTACTCCTGTAAGAAATGAATTATCTTATGTCGAACAGGAAGATGAAAGAACGAGAACAGACAAATTGAAAAGACGTGCTCAAGTTTTAGCAAATATGAGGGCAAGAAATGGTGGAAGAATGCCCGATGAGTTTTATGAAAGATATATGAGCGCTCAAAATAGACAAGGAACGATACAACGAGGACAAAGTTTTCCTTATCAACAAAACAATAATATGGATTACAAAGGTTATACTGGTATAGGAGAAGATTAATTAGCAAGATATGTACCATTTTTTAAGTGTCGTAACATAATTTTATTGAACTTTTTAGTACATCTTTTACATCTATCTTTTACATGTCGAATAAATTATCACCCTTGTTGCACATATCCATAAATAGTCCACCCTTTATGTCTCTCCCACATTTTACGTTGAAACACTACATATTGGAGCACATTCTTAATTTTTTTGGGATCTCCTGCAATCAACTTTCCTGATTTATTATATAATCCTATACTCTATATATTAAAAGGCACGTGTGAGTTTTCATATAAGAAGACGAAGGAGTGAAAAAGAACGAATGGTAACGTAATAACCTGTTTAGTATGTAATTTTAGCGTTACTTGAGCCAGATAATTTCCAATCGGACTTATCGGCCCAAGTGCGCATCGAATATTTGTATATTTAGGCTTTTCAACGAGTCCATGATATTTCCATATGAATTTACCTTCCATATTTTTTATCTCAAATTTCATTTTCTTTAAATAATAAAGTTGAATTAGAGATCAAACACATTAAAAAATATGAATTATCATTTTAAAAGATACTAATTTGTGGGAACTTTACATTAAACATTTGATCATCTACTAGATTCTTCAATTCTTTTAAATTTTTTCTGTTAAAAAAAAACGTGAAAAATGTGAAACATTACGTTCAATACTTTTTTTAATTCATTTTTACCAGAGTTTATCAAACCAAACATACAGCGCGAACTGTTCGTTCATTTCAATGTACAGATCCAAAGCCTTGGATTTAAATTGCTTTGGTGACCAAAATTCTGCGGAATTATCTTTATATTCGGATGATTTTCTTTCATGGTAACAAAAATGAATAGCACTGAAGAAATCAACAAAATAAATTTAATATCTCGGTCGTTTTTTTTTTTGCCAAAGGGGGAAAAAAAACTTTACGATATAAAATTCTTCCATGAATTCCGTGCGTTTTTGGATAATATTTGATAATATTCTTTCGAGAAAATAGAAGGCATTTGTGATGGCTTCGTGTATGGATCTTTTTAATTATTATATATATATTTTTTTTTAAAAAAAAAAATTAAAGTTATACCTTTGATAATTCATATAAATAACATATATTACCAAGAATTCCAGGGTCAAACTCCGCAACAAATTTAGGATTTCGTTCTATTTCATCCCGTAATAATTCTAAATTTGTTTCTGCATCGGTAGCGTAGTTTCTTTGTACAAGTGATATTTTAGAAAAGGCGTTTGGGTATCGAAATAAATAACGAATATTCGATATGGTATTTGGACATAAATTAAAACGTGAGCCCAACATTGTTGTTGGATTTTGGATTTTTAGATGAAATTTTTTTTATATTAATAAGGTCCTATCATTACTAATTTAGGTCAATTTCCACCTGTGAAGGGATATAAAACCCGTTGTTGTTGATCTTTTCAAAGGGTATTATCTCCTCCTTTTTTCTACTCCCACAAGTCAAAAAAAAAATGAATCATAATATACCACCTGTACAAATAGGATCTTATATCACAATATATGACTTTTCTGAACAAAGTGGAATATTCGTTTCTCCTATCTTTGCAACTTCTTCACATAATTCCTGGTTCTTACGCATTGAGCTTGTAATAATTTATTTTCTATTAAAAAAAGCAAAGTTGAAAATTTATCTTAATCTCACTTTGCTTATTTTGATAATTAGTCTCATCCGGACGCACATTGCTTGACTGATTGCAATTGTGCTGATACATGTTTCTTGTCTGTGGCGGTGGTTCCAAATTGTTCTCCTATTTTCAGTTTAAAAGACGATATAAGTCAAGAAAAGCGTTGTAGAATTTCAATTTTCTTTCAGACTGATGATTTCGAAAGGGATCTGGTTGTAGTATCGCAAGTGATCGAAGTTTCCAAACTACAAAAGTTTGGTGATTATACATGGACTTTGTTTTTTTTTTTTTTTTTAAGAAAAAAAATAAAACTATTCTTATGACTTATTAGTGAACTTTTTTTACCTTTAATACTTTACATTTTTTACATTTTCTTAGGTTTCTCTTTTAAAGAAATTTGTTCCCGAAAAGAATTGAGCTCTAGATTATGTAAAGATACGTTAATTACCAAAGTGATTTTCGGACCAGAGGATCCCGAATGGTTACATAAATCAAAAAGATTAGGATATCTTTATGACAATGAATCAACTGCTCCAGATATTATATTTTGTGTACAAGGTAAACACATCTACGCACATTCAAGCGTTCTTAAAGACGTGGTTAGTTTACAGACCAACCATGAATTCCAAGAGATTCTAAGACGTGGAGCGGATCATTGTCAATCCTGTGAAGGTCAAAAGGGGTATAATAACGTGATGACAAATTCAAAACAATCACATGAAAGAAGATTCTTATATGTTGATATACCTATATTAGAAATTTTAACTTTTGAAACCATTCTTTATTTTTTATATACTGGTATAGTTTGTATTAATAACGTTTCAGATATTCTTGATTTATGTACTTGGGCTAACGAATTTGGATTAGATGAATTAAGTGAAATAGCGAAATCAGACCTTAAATTTAGATTAGACAATCATAATGTTTTTGAAGGATTACTCGCTGTCGGACCTCATTGGAAAGATCTTAGAGATGAAATGGTTATTTATATAGCGAAAAAATTTCCTTTAGTTCAAGCTACACCCGGATTTAAAGGTGCTATGATGAATTTGGATAGATATCCCGGTTCTAGAGAAATTTGGTCGGAAATTACTGATACGATAAAAAAATTTGGCAACGCTTATTATCTATCTGTACCTCTCATATAATTTTTTTTTTCTCCTTTTTTTTTTCCTATCTCTTTTTTTTTGTTTTAGGAACGAACATGATTTAGAAATTCTATTAATAATATATATTATTATTATGAATAAAATTGTATTATAAAAAATTTAGAATAACAATTTGGCGCCAAACTATATTTGGTTATAAACTAATCGTAATGGTGTATTGTAATTAATATTTTAAGCAACTTTTAATTTACCGAATTTGCGTAACCGATCACCTCAAAAAAAATTTGTACGTCCCTAAATATCGAGTTTTCTTTGACATCTTATACCAGCTAGTGATGATTTTTTTTTGTAATTAGATATTTAAAACATTAAGATCTAATTCTTTCAAGAAAGTAGAACGATCAATATCAATGTTAAGGGCCCATATGGGCTGCTAGAATACATTTATCCTGAAATTTTCGATTTTCTTGAGTTCTCATTTTTACTTTTCCCATTTTTATTTTTTTCAAGATCTGTATTCTTATCATGTCTGACTCACTAAAACTAAAAATCCCAAAGAAAAAACTCAACCGTGATATGCGAACTTTTCATATACACTTTCCCAATACACACATTGAACCACATAAAAAAAATCATTCTTGATACAATAATGTATGGGCCTTTTGGATCGAATTCGATTTTTATTAATACAATAAAATAAATTATTTGTTTACAAAGTGAAATGGTGTTTCGATACAAATGCATATTGGACCAAAATAGTTTTTTGTTTGTCTAACTATCCATTCCCAATCATTCGATGTTCTGGATAAACATAAAATGTGTTTTCGGTTATTCTATACGAGATATGCATAACAAAGCAACACCAGGAATTACTTGCCTTTCGTGATATCTTGGAAGGGCTGTACAAACGCATTGTCCATTCCCAAAAGTTCAGAAGTTGTTTAATTGCAAAGGCACAGCCACAACCAATATTCATATATTATTTGCGTACCGAATGACTCGTCCGAACTTCAACACTTATTTTCAAAATTTGATACTTTTAGGCAGAAAGAAAATAATTGGGTCGTTATGGTCGCAGTAAGTAAAAAAAATCAAATGATTTGTATATCTGTTACACCAAATTCTGCGTACTACGTCCTTAATCACGAGTCAAAGTTTATTTTTATTATTCATCAGATAAGTATAAAAATACTCAAACTTTCCATTTATCTCTCATTAGAATCTTTCTCCTTCTCCTAGATTTTTTCTTGACTTCATAAATCTTTAAATTACACGATGATGTTCAATACTATTTCTCTTTTTCGCTGCCAACGTTCACCAATCATTCAAAATTTAAACCATCGTAGAATCCCAACTTTTGCTCGTGGTGCGTCTTCTATGATTTTTATTTTTATTTTTATTTTTTTGTTTTTGTTTTTGTTTTTCTAATTATCATTTTTTTTTATTTAATTGTTTATTTAGAATTCAAAAGATATAATTCTTCTGGCGTTGCGAATTCTAGTAACGCTATGAATACTAAATCTCACGAAAATATTGATAATCGCATAATGGATTTTATCGAATATAGAGTTACGAAGGAACGAAATAAAGCACTATGCTATCTCGTTGGCGTCTCATTCTTTGCTGGTATTGGTGCGAAGACATGTTATGATGGAATGTATGGGAAAAAGGCGGAGGATTCGGGAAATAATTAATTACTGAATCAATTCTATGTAGCTTTGTCAAGTTTGCTGCTAGGAAAAAAAAAAAAAATCTTTTATACTCTGATTTTATTTTTTACAAATTTATATTTGCTTTTCGATTGTACTAGAAAATAACATATTTTAAATCTTTAGTTTTCAAACGAGAATAGTTATTTTTTCTTTTATTATATATATATATATATTTTGCAGGTGAAAAAATGGATTGAGAAATAAAGAATCTCTTAATAAAAATGAATGAAATAATTAAAGCATAAAAATTAAGTCTGTTCTTAATAATGAACCCTTTCTTCCTTAATATTTCTTCCATAAAACCCTTGTACCGTAGTCTTCTTAATTTCCCCCCTCAGCGACTTGAATAAATTTTAGTCGTGTTGGGAGTTAATTTACTTATAATATACGTTGACGGTTATTATAACTATATGTATATGTATAGCACTAAATTCTTCTTTTACTTAGCTACTAATTCAAGAAGAAAGATATGGCCTTTCCGAATATTGTATGAAAGAATTAATCCACTCTGTTTGTATACGGTTCATAATAATGAATAAAAATTTCAAAGAATCGAAGCAATAACCTTAGAACGACGAACCTTCCAAATGGAAGTTTACTTATTTTGAGATTGCCGTATTATTTAATACTACGCATTGCCGTTTACATATTGGACCGGCTTTTAGAACTTTAGTCTTGACATACTAAGACGAGCATTAGTAGTTTTGGATTATTTATGTAAGCAAATTGGTCTTTAATTTTGTGGTCAAACTTTGTTATTTCAACTAAAACGAAATTACTAAATTATAACTTTAGTTTATTAGAACAATTGATTTTGCGCCAATACAACCATCTTTAATCAACGAAATTTTAGCTCTATGTAACAAGTATTTAAAGTAGATATCACAAATGTTTGCTTTATCCGATTTTTTATGCGGTAACGTGTCTAGCTTTCAATCAATAAAGACTCCATTTCTTTATTACATTCATTTTACTTTATTAATCCACCCCAGCCACAGTCACCAGCCCAATTAAACGAACCAAAAAAGAAAAAAATACCAGAAAATAATCTAACCAAAAAAGAAAAATCCCAACCACCACCTAGACCACCCAATTGAATCAACACCCGACCTTCCAACAAATTGTTATAGGACGCTTCTCGTTGATCAATCCTGTACTGTAGTTGAAGGAACTTTTTGTCATTTTCTTGAATTGAATTATGGAGCTTTGCGATCGTACTATTCATAACTAACCTTCTTCATTCTTCCTCTTCTTGAATATTTGTAAGTTACTCGTGAAATGCTTAATTATTTTAGAAAAGAAAATAAGTTGGATCAAAATTTTTTTAATTGACACATATCGAACCTTATATTTGGAGGCTTCGGAAAATATTTCCGTATTCCTCTGAAAATAAGCATCCCACGAAAAATTAATAAATAATATTTAAACTATATTTAATTGTTTTATAGTGAATTCTCAATAAATTTTATAATGATTAATACATTACGTTAAACACATCACCATCATCACCATTCAACATTGTCTACAAGTTTTAAAGGATTCTATAAGATTTCCCTTCCCAAGAACATTTAACCCATAAACATACGTCATATATCATGAAGATGTCCCATGACAGTTTTTCTAGCACCTCTACCAGCTATCCAAACATATCATTACTTACTGTCGTTATCCTTAAATAGTGGAATCAAGAGGTTGGACAACTCACCTGAAATTATCATGAGATTAAAGCTATAATGAAACTTTCTCTTCCAAACGACCTTAACAAAATTGTATACAAACATTTAATCCATTTTTACATCCTTATATCATTGAAATAATTTACATTCCTTACCATTAAACTAGAGTCTATCCAACCATTTTTTTGAAAACAAAGGATAATACTTAGAGATTAGGATTAAGTTTAGGTTTAAGATAAGGTTAGGTTTTTATAAATTAACATCTACTATAAAGAATTTGAGTTGTTTATCAATTCATAGCAACTATAAGTTAGAATTAAAGTTAGAATTAATTACAGATTATTTATTACTATAAGAACATTATTCTTCTTATAACATTCACTTTCCTTTAAAGATACCTAACCTATTAAAAGAAGTTTAATTCTATCTAATAATAATTATTAATAGTATTAGTAAATAAATTTCAAATTTATAAAAATATAAAATTTACCTGTAATATATACAGTGGCACTCAAAAGTATTGCATCACCCGAATATAAAATTTTAAATAGCATTATCTTATGATTAAGAAGGCGCAGCGGTATCAAAATTATTTATTAGACTCATCATAACGA